>JASANB010003579.1:0-147361 GCA_030248155.1 Sabatieria punctata
ACCTGATACTATCTTTCGCCTTGATCATATCATATCAGTCAATCGTTAATCAATCCAAATTACGAAGTTGATAAAGCCATTGATGAAGACAAAATTAGATTGGCGCAAGAGCAAAGACAAGTTAATTAAAGCCGTTTTTATAGCAATTTGGAGGTCTAATGGAGATAATCCGCCGTACGCATAGTGGATTACACTTTAGTGTGAGAGAGTGGCCGCAGACTGCGTCCCAGGCCTGCACCTTGGTGCGAGACAAACGAGATGAGCAGCACACAGACAGAGGGCAGCAAAGACGCGGCGTGTTTACTCGTTGCAAAAGACGCCCAGTTAGTTTATGCGACCAACCTCGCAACAGACAGAAGCCGTCACAGATTAGTACAGGAACGCTATCTCTACAGGAAGGTAGTGCAAACAAAGCAAGAGCGCCCAAACTAGGCAGCCAGAGAGACGAGTGCAGTTGGCAGTGACTAAGTGAGGGACGCGTTGAGCGCACAGCAGGTCAATACGCACTGGCCTAACCAGTTTACACTTCCATGCACGTCGATTACGATGAATAGATGGCAAAATGACTGGTACGCTGAAATGCGATGATTCCATTTTTATCGCTGTGCATAGATCAATAAAACGAAATCAAGACAGATATTGTGGTACAAGTCGACCACCAGACAACTAACTGCACGCATTCGTTATACAGACACCTGGACATAGATTGTCTGGAATAAACCGTTTATAAAGCTTCTCATCTGTCAGTGTCTCGGAATTACGATACATTAAAAGCGGCAAATACAATAAGTTAAACAAACGTAACAAAATAGCGCACAATTGCACACGGGCAGCTGTACCAAGGAGAATGACTGCGCATACACGAATGTGGTATGAGCAAAAAGGTTCGAAAAGACTTCAGAAGCAAGCTGGTCAGCAGAAATTACAACTACTAAGCAACAACACCATATTCGCAGTGCGCAAACAATAATGGGTTGTATTCTAAAATACAGCAACTGCTGCGCGAAACGCATTGTAAACTCTACATAAATCCAGGCATCTACAGAAACCTTCACTACCAATTTGAAAGAAATTAGGAAATATTTTCGCTAAAACAGCCAAGCCTAATGATCATTGAAATCTAAACCAAAACAACTGATACTGAAAAAGTGGTATTCATTTGCGTCTGACAGGCTGAGTAGCTTGCGGTGTTTTGTTGCGGTTCATTCTGCCCCCAAAGAAGCCAATCATTTTGCGTTGCGCAGAGCCGGTGGCAGTGATGGTGGCTGCGGAAGCACCGGTGGCAGGGGCCCTGGACGTCGACTGTTTCTGTTGCAGGTTCATGTTGAACCGTGGCGGAGAGGCGCAGCGGAAGGAGAGAGGCCCGCCGGGAAGCTGGTGACTGGACGGATCGCGCGCGAACGGCTTCGCTGACTCGAACACGCTCAGTTTGCCCATCTTCCCGGCGCCACTGCTGCAACAGACACCTTCACTCAGTCCGCCACTACAGCGCTCATCGGTTAGTTAGCAGCTTCTAGATTAGCTAATAAACAGACAACCATGCCTAGTGTTAGAGGGACGCATGCAGAAAGAGCCTACTGAACAGATAGTACAGAGTCTAACATGCACCATGCATGTTTACCTCTATTTACACGTCAATTGAGGGCTTTGCAGCTGAAACCACTGTTACAAACCAGCCACACAGCAGACCGACCGGCACCTACCTAAACATGCTCCGTGGATCTGTGCTGGCTTTGCGTGCGGCGCATGGAAGGCGTTCGTCTCCACACAGACGACTCTCGATTGCCAGTCGGCGCCTCCATCTCGCCGTTCATGAACAGTCCTCGAGTGCTGGCCAGACTGGCCGCTCCGTGGAATTCAATTTCAAACTAAACACCGGCTGCTTAGAATTAGCCGGTCGAAAGACAAACTCGACACCTTGGTAGCACACACAAAACACGACGTCACTAATTTGGCGATTTCATTCATTAGATTTTTTGTTTCCTGAATCACACTGTCCACCTGCAAAACGAGGAGTGCACGAGAGGGCCGAAAGAAGCTTAAAATCATGCATACTTTGGTAAAGGTGGCAGACTTTCCTACCGTCGGACTCTTGACAAGCACCTGTAATTGCTGGCAGTGCACCGGGATCTTTTCCAAAACTTGGAGCAAATCATTCTTCTCCGCGCTACCGGGCACCTGCAATGCTAACTCCCCTACGGACAGACGCACTCGTCAATGCCAATACCTCGTAAGAGAACTCGCGAACGGTTTTGTACATTTTGTTGGCTTCCTCGGCGAAAAACTCAGCTTGGGTAAAGAGGTCGTGCGTAGTTTTGAGCGGTCCGTCCCCTCGAGTAAACAAGTACATGTTGTAGGCCATGGACGACATGCTTTTCGCTCTCTTCACTATGTCGTTCTCGGCGTACTCATCCCACTTCTCTGCCTCCGCATCCACCTCCGACGTCAGCAACTTCATCTCCAGACCAACTTTGGCCATCTTCTGTTTGTCCTGAAAGCACCCGGTTGCACCAATGGCACCTGACCACGGCATTTACCTCAATATCCAATGTAACGGGCTTCATCGGTTTAGCAGTGCTGCCGTGTTTCTGAAACCACACAACATACTGGCCACATAAACTCGATCGCTCTTCCGATATATATGTATGTCTGTTCAAATTGTTCCCAAAACAATGTTGCACAATATAGCATAGCAAAACCCGTGCAGTGCAGACAACATGCCAATACAACACCAGAAACTAAGACAGAAGAGGATGGTTAACAAAGAAAAAGTATACTGGTCAAGAAATAATCAACACAAACCACGGTCTGCAGTCAACTAAGCATAATCAGCACACAGCAGAAATAGCCCAAATCACAGTTGACCTGAAGCGTAGGCCCTTCGAAATCACCTTTCCGTCACGGTGGTATAAAATGTAACGGAGGTTAAAAATGTCACGGTGGTTAAAAATGGATACTGAAAGGTCGAACGCTGCATCATTTCTAATTTAACGGGGGTTCCTATTTGAAGGTAATTTCGATGGTCAAAGAAAGATGCTAAAACGGAATGTGTAGGGTGCCAAGCAATGATCAAAGCAGAATTAAACGGAATGTCGTTCTTCCAGACTGTCGGCGTCGTCGATAGGCAAGTCGCTGTCGCTGGTGCTGTCATGCTGCAGATTAGCCAGGTCATTCAGCATCACACTGATTCGGTGCTCAAACTGGTCTGTCTGCTTTGTGCGCTGGTCACTGCCGCTATAAGCGATTACCCCGGGTCTGGGCAGTGACATGTAGGCTTGTTTCTCTGCCGCCACGCGTCCATGACAAGCCGTGTCGGTCTCCTTGGCCAGACGCGACAGATCGTTGACAGCCTGGGCCCAGGTGTCACAGAACACCTCTATGTTCTCGCGCGCGATCCGGCTGGACGGATGAAGGCACAGCGTGCGACCGGCTTGAATCGTCTGCAACACTGGCGTCTCAACTGCTCCGGCCTCTTACTCTTTTTCACTGACCAAAGGTGCCAGCGCTCGAAGATTTCTCTCAGCGTGACCCGTTTGCACGTGCAAGGCATCGGTGAGCGATATGTGATGCAGCAGACGACAGACCTAAAACAAAAACCTCTGAGCGATATGTGAGGAGGCGTGAGCGCAGCTGAGACCTCTTGCATGTGATCTGCGTGCTGTCTGTATTTCTCTATGAACTGCTCCACGCCGTCTATGTCACCGGACACCGAACACGCCTTGATGCTCTGTAAGATCAGATGGTCTTCATTGGCACGGAATACTTCAGAAACCTGCAGCAACAGAAGCTAACAGTTAAGCTAGCGTTAGAACACGACACCTGATCCATAGCAACGATTTGCAACTGTTTGCGTAAATCTTTGAGTCTTCTGTTCAGTCTCTGAACGGTCACCTCCATTCCCTCACTTCTCAGTGTTTCTGGATGCTCCTAAAACAAAAGCACTGCACCGTAGAAGCGTTCGACACGCAGTGCTTGTAATGGTAACAGAGGACACTCTTATTAGCAACACAGCTTACAAATCGATTTAATAACTAGTTTACAGCTTCTGGTCAGTGGCGGATCCAGGGGGGGTGCGGGGGGGGGGCGACCGCCCCCCCATTGGCCGGACCGACCTTCTCAAAAACACAAGGGGGTACCAAGGTGACTTTTGGGATGGTAGTGCCAAAAATGCTAGTACTGGTCAGCAGTTAAATTTGGCGCGGTAACCTCGGCCGGCCGCGCTGCACTGCTATTGGCTATCTAAATCTGGCAGTCTCACGGCCGGCCCAGCGAGCGCCGCATAGGGATAGATCTGTAATTAATTATTGGGTCACTAACTGGCCAAGTCAGCACAGCGCGAGACTCTCAACGCCTTTTGACCCTAAAGAGGTGTGTCTGTGTGTGCGATTAGAAGAGGGCTCAAGTGCGCCCGGCTGTGTAATCTTTTCGGTCGACATACGCGTTTTCTTTTCCAGGTTAGTAATTTTCCGCTATTTGAATTTGTGGTTGCGCAATTGTCTATTTTATGCTCAGAATGCTTCTTAAACACGTTTTCGAAGGCTAAATTTTCAAAAATTTCTCGCCTGGTCGGGCAGAAGCCCAACCAGGCCGCTTAAACTACTAAAACTTGTAATTTCTGTCTATTTTATGCTCAGAATGCTTCTTAAACACGTTTTCGAAGGCTAAATTTTCAAAAATTTCTCGCCTGGTCGGGCAGAAGCCCAACCAGGCCGCTTAAACTACTAAAACTTGTAATTTCTGTCAATTTTAAGCTCAAAATGCTTTTTAAATGCGTTTTCAAAGGCTAAATTTTCAAAAATTTCTCGCCTGGTCGGGCAGAAACCCAACCAGACCGCTTTAAACTACTAAAACTTGTAATTTCTGTCAATTTTAAGCTCAAAATGCTTTTTAAATGCGTTTTCAAAGGCTAAATTTTCAAAAATTTCTCGCCTGGTCGGGCAGAAGCCCAACCAGGCCACTTTAAACTACTAAAACTTGTAATTTCTGTGAATTTTAAGCTCAGAATGCTTTTTAAACACGTTTTCGAAGGCTAATTTTGCGAATTTTTCTCGTCCTTGTTGGGCACCGGCAGCGGCGATGGGGGTCTATTTTGGCTCCACCCACCGCCCCCCCATTGGGAAATCCTGGATCCGCCACTGCTTCTGGTACTGGTACCATTCACCTAATAGAAGTCTCATGGCGATAATACCTCTACGACACAGACCTCAGGTCAGAGTATAATGGCACATTTGTCGCACGTAAAACCTGATTGGCGGATTTGATTTGGGTTGGGCTTTACGTCGTCTGGTTCCGGTCAGATTGCACCAGAACCCAAGAAACAACCGCTCTGACGGACGATGGAACCGGCGAGGGGCTAGGGGAAGTAAAGCAACCCAGGCACCCGAGCCCATCTATGATACACAAGATAAATCAGCCGTGGGTACGCTTAAATCACTGTTGAAACACAATTCAGTACACATAGCTGTAGGCGGGAAATCATTGAGAATTAAACCACTGAAAATATAGTTAGAATAACTCATTGATAAGCATTAATCGATAAATGCTTCATATACAATTGGTTGCATGTGTGCATATGCTTGAAAGTTGGGCGCAGAGAGCCAAGTTGATGCACTAATACAGTCAGGGAAGTAAGAGCATAAGGTACTATTATGGTACTGGTTAAACTTTGCCAGTGCCACCCTCTCTCTCACCCACTAGCGCCCTAGATGCATGCGACAAACACAAAGGCATCAGGCTGATTAGAAATCTGAGGAGACAGTTTACCATCTCTGGTCGCATCAGATTGCCCAGTTCAAAGCGACACTCTTCCAGGAAATCGAGAATCTGTTCGCGGTGATGGTGCGGAGTGTAAGCCGAGTCTGTGAAGTCCTGGGTCATCTCACACACAGCCTCCAAGGCCGCACTCAAACGCTCTCGCACGCCCAAACCCAAATTGCCTGAAGTAATTCGCACCATTTCCAATGTATCCTGAAGTTATGCAGTTGATCTTGTTCAGCCCTTAGTCTCGTCAAGTCATACAAGCAACTGCTTGATGGCAGCGTTAGCAGTGAGTTGTAAGCCAATATCCAACGGTTCCAACTCTTCCTGGAATCCCAGACCCAGGAAATATCGCGAGGGATCATAAGGTAGCACGCCGTCCGATACACACAAGCCAATTAGTTGCAAGGAAGAGCGCATTTGACGGAAAACGCCATCCCGCGTTTGACGAGCCGACTCGCAGTCAGGATGACGCAGCAATGTCTGCAAGAGTCAACAAATTGTAACTCCGCATCTGTTTTTACTCTACAGTCACGAATTTCTCCACATGCTACGATACCTACAACCATTTCTCTGAATGCAGGAAAATCGATGCTGCATTTTGGAGTTGTACAGACAGTCCGGTTACCTTAGAAGAAGTGAGCAGGAGCATTGTGTGTCTTTCTAATAAATTTCTGGCCACCTGCATTTGAGCTCTGCGCTTTTCACTCTTCAGGTCCTGTGTAACAAGTTTGCGTAGAGCAGTTTTAAGCAACGCCAACTTGACACATACATGTTGCCGGTCCCCGGTACGATGAGCCAAGTCGACCATTTCGCCGCCGAACTGTGTAAATATTTTGACAAACTCCGTAAAGTTGTTGGTGTTTTCGAGTCGAGTGAGCGAGTAAGCCACCTAGAACGTCGACAAATTGACACAGACAGTCGCTGCAGCACGCTCGCGCTCGCGATCGACCGCACCTTGTCCTCGGCTTTCAGAATCTGCTTGACCAGTACTCTGTCAGCAAGTAGCAAGACCCGAGTGACGCTCGACAACAGCTGTCTGGCCGCCCGCACCAGCACCGTTCGGTCAACAGCCAGACCATTGGCATTGTCCAGTGCTGACGACTGCGGCGAGTTGAAATTGGCGATGGCCTCTCCTGAAAGCACCACTCTTTATTGATTGATTGATTGATTGATTGCTGGCGCGCACTCTGATCATGAAGCGCTAAAAGCGGAAACAATTGAAAGAGCATGTTTGCCAGGCTAAGCGAGTTGTTGGCTTGGGGCAGTGACTGGAGCATCGTCCATAGACATAGCCGTCGCTCCGGCACTTTGATCAATAGACCCAACCCACTCCCTACGTCCTGGCTGCTTTACACCTCCGACCGCCTCTTACACAGCTAAGACAACAATGCCACACCACCGCTTACTACTCCACTACTCTACACTCGCTCATTCAACCAACAACTCAACCTGATCTCAGAAAGGAACGAGTCACGTCTCATACTGCTGGCTGAACGAATTAAATTAAATTAAATAATTTATTAATTCGTATCGCTAATGATCAAATGTGCACAGATGCAGTAGGAGGCTCCAGCCTTTCAGAGCCCAACTAGCAAAATCAGAATGCAACAGGTGATGGCTGCTAACGAGTGCAGGATGTTGTGACTCAAAATTATGAAAGCAGACGGTGTCGATCAATAGTCTATAGCGGGAACGACAAACTTTTGCGTGCCGAACGCACAAACCACACGGTCAATTGCGCAAATTAGACCTGAGCCCGCGGCCCCCTTGACAGCTGCTGCGGCAAAGGGCGTCAGCCATCAAACTCTACTGTCAAAGTGCGTGGCGTGGGCTTTATTACCAGTCTTCCAACACCGCTGCCGCCAGCTTTTCTTTTAGCCGCTTATCCAATAAAACAGTACTCGTCAGATTCAGGGTCGTTAGATGGGTCGGCATACCAAACAAAACTGAACAATTATCAGAGCTTAAAACCACAAGACCAGTCAAAACCTGTCAGCTAGATATCGCTTGTTGTCTTCACTCAAATCGTTCCTTCTTCAGCACCTGTTTTTTGATTCCATACAGGGCTGCGGTATGCTACCTCTCAAATCAAAACAGATCTGAGCACCCCAACCGATTGTTGGTTTAATGGTTTGGGCGCAAAGCCATTGTGCGCTGCGCACTGACCCAACCTATGTAAGTCCATCCACTAACTCCATCCAATCCACTTAAAGGCACTGGTTTCAGTTCAAAAGTATTGTATATTTAATTTTTTAACCCAACCTGAAAAACTCCCCCTTCTGGTTCAAGTCGAAATTTTGGTTCCGGTCCATCGCTATTGGTCGTAGGCATAACGCCCCAGCCAGGGCACTGAAAGCTGCTGACACAGAATGGGGTAGCGTCGGCGAGTGTTGTTAGGCTCTTTTTTTTTAAAAAAAAGGCTTTTTTTAAAAAAAAAAGCTTTTTTTTTTGAAGGCGCATTTCGAAAATTTTTTATTTTATTCACAGTATGGAAATTTTGGGGGAAAATCGCTGAATTTAGACTCAGATATACATTAGCAGTGCAGTTCAATCAATTTCTTGCCTATTCTAAGCCTAAAAATAGGTTTTGAAGGGCAGCAGCCACTCTGTGAGCAATGCTGCAGGTAGAATATCGACTCTCAGGCTGTAACACTATGTTTGAACCAAAGTATCAGCTTTTGTATTTAAAGTTGCTTCTGATGCATCCTTGCATCTCCTACAAGCTATATTTCATGCTAGGAAAAAATTTTGAAAAAAAAAAATTTCGAAATGAAAAATTTTCATAAAAAAAAGCTTTTTTTTTGGCTTTCAAAAAAAAATTTTTTTTTACAACTCTAGCGGCGGCCTGACCTGAGGGGGGTCAACCCCCTCAGCCCGTGTCTGCCCCCCCCCCCCCCGAGATATCAACCCCCTCCGGATTTTTCCGGCCCATGTATGCAACAAATCTTAACATCTAAATTCAATATTATATTTTGAACAACTACTCTTAACATTAAGCCAAGAACGCCACGTCACTACCTATTTGTTCAGTTGTGCGTCCAGACCGACGCGTCTCTCCACCGTGCACCTATGGAAGGATAAAGTAACCTAACCACCGCTACTGTCTTGGGGATTTAGCCCTGCGGCTACGACAACAACGACAACTTGCCATGGACTCCTCTTTGCGACAAACACTAGCCGCGCCGATGGGATGAACATGCGCAGTCGCCCCGCTACACACGCACACAGCAGTCGGTGGTCTAATCACTCGACCAATTGTACTGCCCCCATGGTGTTGTTGCGAGATGGTTGAACGCGAAAACACGCTCCCCTTTGCAATCCAACTTGAGCCTCAACCCATCCTTCCAAGACATCTCTTAAAAGGCACCAACAGCCATGGGCATTGGTTTGGCTTGGCGACCATTTTAGACGCTGACTGCTCTGGCCTCCTTATAACCCACACAACCTCTAACGACCTTTTCTGGGAATTCAAAAAACGACGCAATTTCATGGATTCACAGATTTAAGCTGATCGGTCAGCTAATGCACCTCAGCCGTCCATATCCATTTCCGTGGAAAAGATCGGCGAATGTCAGCAACGAAAGTCAAGTGGTACGTCTCCGACTTATACCACTTATTACTTGTAATTTTCAAGCGCACATTAAAACCAAATCAGATTGCCTTTTGCAAAAACAAGTGTTACCTGCTGTGCGCGCCTCGTGACACGCATCGTACATCTCAGGTTGAATGTCTGGGTTTTCGTCGGCAATCGTCTCCCCTACAGCTACAAAACGTTCGACGGCCCCTTGCACTGCCGATCCAACCTTAAAATAAACCCATCCATATCCGTTCGAATAGTTGACTAAAGTCGATCAATCTCTTGAAAAATAGTAATAAAAATCACCTTCATCGTTCCTCGAACTGCTTTTTCGGACTTCGGTTTATTGATGTACCGTTCTTTGTAGTTGACAAGATTTGTAATCTGAAACCAAGTCTCTGTAGAAGACAGAGCAGTCGTCATGTCGCAAATGTGATACGATGTTTGCCTAACCCTCAAAATGTTTGGTCAACGGGTCAAAGGTTTGGTTTGTGATTTTCCGGATTTACAGTCACCTTAACGCAGTACTCTTAATTTAACATGCTACGCTACCCACAGCTTACGTCACGTACAAATAACTCTGTAATTTCGCATTCGTTGCAAAACAAAGGCTGATCTGAAATTTTAATTCAGCCAGAGTATAAATTTTAGAAGCAAGTAGAAAACCAATGTAGTTATCATTTTGGACTACCTTCTGTCAGAAGGCTTCTGAATGAAAGGCTAGGCTATACTTCAGGTTATTGGGTATTTAAATGATTGCTCAAAAACTTAGGATATAAGTTGACGTACCTGTGAGACGAGAGGCACCAGCGTCTGTTCGATGGACTTCGTTTTAATTTCTAAGCTCCGCGGATCCAGGCGACCAGAAAAGTTACCAACAGGTGGTGCGGCCATTGTCCAACCACAGGGCCACTTAATACAATAAAAACTAAGATGGTTGGCGTCAGATTATCTCGCCGAAATTAGTTGGTTGTAGGCTGACTTTTGAAACACGCATCCCACTTGCACCAGCCAGCTGATACATGAACAAATCTGCAAGTACGTAGAGTGTATCTTGGTAGTTTGGATGATATAAAACTCGGCGCAAGACTTTGAATCATTTCAAAAACTGTCTTGCACAGTTGAGCTTAGAGTACGTACATACAAATAACTCCATCCCCCAACTGTTTGGTACCGACGTTTACGCTCTATCCTCTATAAATATACATACAAAAGCGTTTAGATCGTCATATCGTCAAAAACTCGGTCAAAAAAGTCTGGCGTGCTTTGAGGTAGGTGGTGATTTTTCTAAGGTTTGTCAGTCATATGTGGTGCTCGAGGTTTCCCAGATATGGTGGTAGGTTGCTGGGTTGTTTTTGAGTAATGACGTTTTGAAAAAGGTTTGGCACTACATCGTTTTGGAAGCCGTTCATTTGGGCGTGCACGTTTGGGCGTGTCTCGTTTGGGCGTGCACGTTTGGGCGTGTCTCATTTTGGCGTGCGTTCATTTGGGCGTGCATTCATTTGGGCGTCTGTCAATTTTTTTATATAAGATGTAGGAAACTATGTAGGCCTCAAGGCAGTCCCACTGCCTACCTTGTTTGTGGCCAATCTACCAAAAACAAAACATATAGTGTTGGCCAAAAAAGACCGCCTGGCCAATTTTTCGAGTTTTCCGAATTTCAAATGGCGGCCATTCCAACAATTTTCAACCGAATGAAAAGATTTTTGGCACGATTATTATTATTTGTGAAGAGTTTGTTTTGGCCAAGTCCTAGCCTGCTAGCTTTCTATAGCTGGAGTTATGCCTTTCCGAAATGAACTGACCCGAATTTTCAGACGTCAATTTTGAACGTAAATACGTATCTCACGAACCCTTCATTAGATCTTTCCCAAATGTTGCAGGTTATCCAATCTTTATATGAGCTTAAGAACCTGAAGAGCTCAGCTTTCTAACACAACCGGTTAAAATCTCATGGATTTTTAGTTTCAGCCAAGTTGAAAAATTAGCAGTCTCAAAAATGAGGGTGTTATCCCTTGCACAGAGAGCAGGGAAAACTGTACATAGAGTAGATGTCAATGCTGACTCCCATAATTTTCTCTGCTCTCCGCCCATAGGCAAATTACATAATTAAGACAAACTCTGCCCCTTCATCAACCTTACCAGTAGAGTAGGCACCAGTCTGAGCCTTGAGCGCTAGTTGTTGCCTGGTATATCTGGAGCAAATGAGAATAAACTTTTTGAGATTTATTCCATTTTTTACTAAAAATTTTCGACAGACGCCCAAATGAATCCACGCCCAAATGAAACCACGCCGAACTGTGCACGCCCAAACGAGACACGCCCAAACGTGCACGCCCAAATGAACCCAACCCCATCGTTTTTGCCAAGCAGCTTTCTTTTTAGTTGCCATTTTGGGACGGTTGTTTCGGGTATTGGTTGAAGTATTGAAAGTTGTGGTTTGTGGTTTTTCTGAGGTAGTTTCGCGTGCTCTTTCTTGTTAGCTATTGGATTTTAAATTTTGGAATGAATTTTAAGTTTTGGCGCGAAATTTGAATTATTAACGGTTTTTTATCCGGGTCCATCGTTTCAGCATGTATTGGCTGATTAGTTTCGTTTTTTGGTTTGCTTTCCATCTTAGCATAGAGTTATGTTTAGGGTTCCGACGACATATCGATATCGAAAAGTCCATATATCGACCCTTTTTCCAATATCGATATCGCGATATTTCGCAACAATATTTTATGTCCGGAAAAGTAGGAAAAAACAAAATTGACACCAAGTTTATTTCTCTGGACCAGTAAAAAAACAGTTTTCCCTGGACAGCTCGGAAATCGATGGTATAGTCAAAACCTAACAGTGATGATAGCCATACATGGGCCGGAAAAATCCGGAGGGGTATGGAGACCTCGGGGGTCCCAAAAAACGCCTATTTTGGCTTAAATAAGCGAAAATTTTCTCCCTATGGACGACCGAGGGGGTGGTATTGGCCGGCGAGGGGACGGTGTATACCCCCATACCCCCGGGCCATGCATAATGATTGCTCTCAGAAACATCAATTTCTCGGCATTCTCAGCTTTCTGACAGCAACGCTTAGGTTCTTAAATGTCTGAAGCAACACTGAAGAGCTGCTCCCTCCGCACACTTGAAACAGGAGGGTAGAAGCACAAATGGGCTTACATTTCGGCTGAGGGGTGATAAATTTTCAAATCCTGAGAGGTACTGCCGGCTGATGGGCGATTGAAAGGATGGTAAGCAAAAAAAAGTCCGATCTTTTACTAAGGTCAAGGTTTTTGTCTTATTTCTGATTAAAATAAGTTAAAATACTCTATTCTGTCTCAGCTCATTTATGCCTAATGAGGGTGGGGGATCGGCCTGAGGGGTCAACCTTTTCATTGAAGGGCTTCAGAAGGGCCACTAGCTTTTCTGCGATTCTCTACTTAATTGATATCAGATCGCTGATTGCATCAGTGCTTGACTGATAAGCAGCAAGAGCAGTCTGCCATTTCAAATTCTCAGATTTACTTAGTTACGCTGTGCAAAAGGTCTGAAGCCATTCCGACCATTCTACAACTAATGGCGAGCGATTCCTCTTCGAGTTTATTCGCGTGCCGAATTACCCCATCAATGGGGCAATTCGGCACAACGCGGAAAATTTGATTTTGAAGCCTAACACCCCATCTTAAGGAATGCTACGATTAGATCCATCTCATCCAAGTCTGTAGTACAATTTTTGCCAGCATTCTACAGTTGTAGCCGCTTTTACAGCTTTCTAAACGTTGAGATGAAATGATTCCCACATAAGTTGGTTTTTTCTACTTGACAATCGAAAAAGGCAGAGTTCTAGCGTTATACTTTCATGGAGCTCTTGTTTGAAGGTTTCTAGCTTTTGCTTCAAGCAGAAAACCTACTTTGTATGCGTAACAGTGCTTGAAGAAATGCGTAATTTGCATGCACACAAAAATATGCTAAATCGAGCCTTCGTGTAAAAAAATGTCAATGTTTTCATCCTATTAACACTGCTTACTCAACAGGAAAATAACCAATTTGCAGTTCATTAACAATTTTTTGATTAATTAATTACCCCGGCCTGCCCTATTAGGAAAGCAAAGAATTTATTGCTGAAAAAGCAAAAAGTAGGACTTTGCGCGCATTCCAAACAGCTAGCGACCTGTTTATCAACTATTTGGTATAGAAAATACTATCTGGTATTTGGTATTTTTATACCATTATTTGCATCCCTACAGTTGACTGCTGAGCTGATGCGGAGTGCTCCGCGCGCGCCCAATGATAGTTTTTAACAACAAAAAACATTTCGTTAATTCTTTAACGCAGCGAAGGTCTAAGCTTCGCCTGGACCTTCTGCGTTGAGGATTTATAGTATGACTCTATAGAACCGAAAGAAAAACCCATCTTCCTTCCTTCTTCTTCTCCTTTTATTTAGGAGATCACTCGAATTGCAATTTTTGAACACAGACGACCGAATATGGTGTTAAATGACTGCGGCCGATCTCTTGATTATTATTTTCAACATCAACATCTAATTACTGCATGCTAATATTCAACTTTACCTCAGATATGTGTTTTTTATCTCGGAACAAATCCTGTACAATGTGCGCACCCAAATTGTAAATCTTTATCATATATGACCGAATATGGTATCAGACAACTGCATTCGACTTTTAGATTATTCTTTCACTTTGCACTAATACACCAGCACATCCACAACCATTACTGCATGCTACTACAGTGGACGCGCTCTCGTCATATCGTCATACTTCATCGATTGAGCGGCCGATTACCCCCGAAACCCACTTAGAAAACTTGCTGTAAAATTCATACGTACATTCGTTCCCAAGGTCGGATCGGTAGACCTTTACCCTAGCTACAGAATAAGCACTGCTAGAAAGATTGGGATCGAAACCCAAGGACGGTAACCTTATTAAACGACCATCATCACTGTGAAAAAACATAGAAAAAATAGGTTTTCAAGGTCAAATTTAAAAAATGCAAAAAATATACGACCCTCACTTACTAAAACAATCGTAGCATTCGAGTCTTTCAACAGGTTCTGCCCAAGAACATATTGGTAGATATGACAATTTGCAATCGAGTAAGCATAAGTGTAACAGTCTACTTCCATTCCAAGCCCGAGGACAGTGGCCCTGTTCAAACAAAAAATTAGCCAAAAATTATAGACACTTGTAACACTAATTGGCGCATGTAGTAAGTGATCTGGCTTCGCTACTTTTTTTTACATATTTTACGAAAAATAAGTAATGTGGAATCAGATCACCGAATCAATAAGGCACCACGGGGCGCGGGCGGCCTTTCATAATTTAAGGAGACCAAAACCTTACTTACTTGAACTTACTAAACCTGAGCTTCAGTCTAACGCTGAATTCAATCCTAAGTATATGTCTAAGCCTGAATAAAAGCCTGACTATTTGACGACAGACACAGCTCGTTTTTCATCGCCTCCAAAGACCGCAGCCTAAAAGTTTGCAAAATCTTAGTGACACTATAGCATGGCGATTCAGTTCTCCGTGTTGGTCTTAATATTGAACCTAACCGTGCGTAAAGTGACATATTCTAGATTTTTTAAATTCTGTTTCAGGGCTGGTTCGAACTGCTAATTTGGCGTCTGCTAAAGATACGGTTGAATGAACATTCAATCTTTCCTCTTCTCCGTACAAATAGCTGTTGTCCTGTCATGCAACTATTGTTTCTCATTCTTGTGTTGTTGAGCGGTTGTTAATCGAGCAAGGATGCCAGCGTTGGGTGACGTGCAGTGCACACGCGTCAACAATCAGAGACGTCAGCCGCAGCTCCAACGAACGATCAGTGCAGAGTGCATGGCTCGCTTGGAACACCTGGCCAATGAGATGGCTCAGTGGAGCTGGCCACAACAGACACACTTGACTCTCTCACAGCAACTCGAGGCCATCAACAGTGCCCTGGCAAAGCAACGGGCCGACCTGGCTCTTCAGCAGCAGTTCAACGCTGCCCCGCAGCCAGACACCATTGCAGTGGAGCGGCAGAAGCTGACCAGTGCACACGACCCTGTGACCACTGCAGTCCAAGAACACACAGTGGTGTCTAACTACATGCAAGCCGACCTGAGAACTACACACAGACCCAAGAGAACACCACTCTATGTTCCCTCCGAGTTCCTCTGGCAGCCACAAACCACGTCACCGCAACAAGAACAACGTCAGCACCAAGAGCAGGTGGCCCAGATGACCAACAAAAAGGAGACGATGGAGGTGGAAGAGCGGTCTGCAAAGATCTGTGATTGGAGTCAGCCAGACGTGCAGAGACCGATGGCCCGACAATACATCAGCGTTCCTACTCAACAGAAGCTGGATATTCAGTGCAAGCCTACCTATCAGATCGGTTCGATGGAACAACACAACGAAGCGGTTTTCTCTGAGTATCAAGAACCCGCGGACGTTGATCAAGAACCGAGGGATCAGTTCGGGCATCCAAGATGGGCGGCTCCGGGCAGTCAAGCAGTGAGAACAGAGTGGCAAGGGCTGAGTGAGGTGCACACTGCGCTGCCTTCTCTACCTCCCATCCAGAAACAGTTCGTCCCCTCCTACTACGGCTGGGAGTGATTCGTGATCCCGCTGTGAACTTACATTCTCCACTAATTTTGACTTCTCTTTCAAGTGTTTCTTTAGTAAAATGTGCCAATTAAGAATCCTAAACAGGCTGGGCTGAACCGAGGATTTTTCATTCAATTTCAAAGAAATGAATGAAGAGACTGTCTTTGGACCGATCGAGTCTCACTATTCAGACACGGAATTGAAACTGTGGCCCAGCAGACAGTTGAATGAAAGCTGGTACTGTGCATACTGTTCATTGATGAGTTCTTTTAAACGCCTAAACGTTGATTTTGGTTGTATACAAGTGCGCGAATTACGATTTCTAGTCATTTCTTGAACCGTACATGCATGTACCTCCCCAATCCCGATTTTCGGAGAAAATTCCCCCCCGCCAGCCGGATTCTGGGGGGATTTTTTGAAAAACTATTTTGGGTTTCAAAAGCCCTAAATAGGGTTCCGGAACCCTAATTTGGGTTTCAAAAGCCCTAAATAGGGTTCCGGAACTCTAATTTGGGTTTCAAAAGCAAAAACAGTTTTTTTGCACGTTTTTATAAAAAAATAGGATTTTCTACACGTTTTAAAACAAATAAATAGGGTTTTAAAGGGCATTTTTGCACTTCTGACAGGATTTTTACCCGATTTTTAATCCTCGAAACCCTGTTTTGAGCCCAAAAATAGGTCGCCGAAATCCACTTTTGGACACTAAAAAGGTTGCTGAAATCCCCTTTGGGCATAGCCCTGAAGTCCTATTTTGGATCAGAAAAATTCCCCATGCCGAAAACCCAGCAACATGTATGTCTTCAACTGACCTGGCAAGGCTTCTTTCTCTATGAGACACATACCAGAAAGAAAAAATTCGGAAGCCTAAAATTGAAATCAGGGCAGCTTGTCATCGGAAGAGATTTGACTAATGCAGACAAGCCTCTGTCAAGTTAGTTTTAAAATGATTGGCGGTGGCGAAAAAACCGACTTTCTCGAAAACTTTCTTCAAGATCCCCACCTTTTTTTATATCAAACGACAGCAAATTCCAAGGGCTACAAGATGCGAACATCAAATCAAACGTTCCACGTAGTTTAGAATGTGATTTTTGGGAACAACCGAATTTTGGGAAAATCAACTTTTTATACAAGGGTCAAATCGCCCAGCGGACTCCAGATTATAATTCCTCATTCAGTTGCGAGTTTGCTAATACTGTACGTACACGTTTGGGGATTCTTCACATGTTGAGGAGAAAACTACATTTTTCCAAATGTAGTGAGAGTCAACAATTGCCCGGGATCTGTTGTACAATGGAAAATTGCCCAAAATTTTTCAAATGTGACCCGAACGGAATAAACGACCTCAAAGCCGGCTCATATTCACGAGTCAAACTTAATTTAGGTCCATATAATCCATTTTTTCAGTCCATTTGCAGCTAGGTGGTCGCGTTATACTGGTTAGGTGGGTTAACCCACCAGGTGGGCCGGGCCGGGTCGGGCCCGAAAAAGGTACCCGTGCACAGCTCTATGAGGAACCCCTAAATAAAAACACAGCACCTGCATAGAACTACTTGGAATGGACTCGGAAAGCTCGGTTCCTCTCCATATTTGTGCCTAAAAAGAGAATTATTATTGTTTTATCAATGTTACTTGTGTTGTAGGTTGGTGTTTATGTGAAGAAGTGATGAGCGACGCTCCAATCCAATTAGAGCCGCCGGTGTGTCGTCTGAGTCCGCAGGGCGGGTTAGCGGACCATCAACTGATCAACCTCTCGGACGTGCGTCTGGCTTTCAAGTGCAAGTGTTCCGACAACAGTCTCTATCGGTTCAATCCGGTCTTCGGCTTCATCGAGCCTGGCGGATCGGCTCGCCTCAACATCTTGCGACAGCCAGGATCTGCCAAGACCGACAAATTGCAGGTGCACGTGCTCCCGGTGGGCCCAGAAGAGATGAACGCCGAGAATCTGTTTGTGTCAGGCGGCAACTACCAGAAGGCTGAATTCCAACTGCTCACTTACTGATTTCTTCTATACTCCTTTGACTTTTACTCATTCGGATTGAGTGCAACTTGCTGCACATGCAGTTACAGACAAGTAAATTCTTCAGTGACAGTCCTACACATCAAACCAGTGGCCTAGCCTCAACCCACGATTTTCCAAGGGGATGCAAAAATTTAGAAGTGAGAAATTTTTTCAAACATTAGCCTACTCAGTCTCTTGTTCGAGTCTTGGTACTGAAACGGAAGAGCTTTGCTGAAGAGAACACAACTAGCTCTCTCGTTTCAGTACGTACGTATTCAATTAAGTTGAATAAGCCTCAGCGATAGAGGCCGGCTCGTGCGTCAACGCCAGAAATTCTAAAAGATCACAAAAATGCTCAAAAAAATTGCTTGCCAGAAAGTCGGAGGGGGTGGGAAAAATCGTCTCGGGTGGGGGGGGGGCGATGGGGGTCTGGCCTAAGTCGGGTAGGGCGCAGACCACCGGACACCCTGGCGTGCCCAAGACACCCATCCCCAACTCAGAAGCGCACACTATAAGAGACTCAAGCTATTTCTGAATAGGGGACTTTTCGGTTCTATTCCAGAATAGGGGACTTTTCGGTTCTATTTTACTAAGCTATTTCAGAATAGAGGACCTTTCGGCTCTATTACGTATACCATAAGGTACTCAATCTCTATTCTAGGATGCTGTATGTACATACAGTATGTACGTACGTGCCTTGCTTACTATCAACGTTCAATTTATTGCGTGGATTTTGTGATTTTTAAAAATTGCTGTTTTTCTCTTGTATTCGTTGCAGACAGGCAGTGGCAGTGCCAGACACGAGAAACTTTGCTAGCAAAGCATCGATTATAAAAGGAAAACACTGAAGCAAAAAATTCAGCAAAATTACTGCCATAAACTGCACCAGGCGCATCTGTTGCCCAGATTCGCCAGCGCTTTGTCGAGTCGCTCAAGTAACTGAATGTAGACATGGTCCACCTTTTGTTGGAGAGAGAGGTTGAACAGCTATTAGTTTCTAGCACAATCTGCCAGTAAGAGACACTGATTTTGTCCGCAGATCCACTGACAGAGACCAGTTGGCGTTCGTTAACAACCCATACTGGTCATTGAATGTTTTGTACGATGCGGGCGCCAATTTTAAACAGGTAGGAAGCGGAGTTTGGCGGTGGGGTGGGCGCCGAATCTGTTGGGATGCGTTGAGTCACCTAAAGTAGAATAGGTCTTGAGTCCCCTATGCTCTAATTTGTTCTTGCTCTAATAGTTGCTTTTGCTTGAGTCCCCTAAACCATGAAAATCACCGTGAAATGGGATAGTGCCGAACAAAATCCAGTTTGGCATAGTGCAAAGTTGTCCAGGATGACCTGGATTCCACCACACGATAGCCCTAGCAACTCCATTCCGTCAACCGCGAACAGACTAAGACGCTTTAGAGTAGGTGGACCTAATTGGGTCGAACCGACTGTTTCCCTTCTCACTCTCTACTACGTTGACTTATAAAAAATGCACGTTTCACAGAAAAAAGTGTCTGAATTCAAGGGCTATCTAACGCACCAAACCAGTTTGTACAGATGTTCATGATGCCCGAGTAATGCGCCTTTTTAGCCACATAAATGTAACGTAGAACGGCGAGACTTGCAGAGAATAAGTAAGTCATCATACTGTACAGTTATAAAATTCCGGATAGATTTTAACCTATTTTTAAGGTTTTTGGATGAATTTCTGGAACCATCCAAATTAGGTCCACCTACTCTACAACCTAGTAAAAACGGGGCCAAATACATACAGTGACTATACAGTAAACAACACTTGTGCCAAATATGGTACCGGCACCAAACGTTGCTATTTTCAGAGCTCTAAGAGAGGTTTATAGATTGAAAAATCGCTCTTTTAATGGTACATACATAAATAATGACCACAACCGTAGCATCATCGTAACGTAATAAGAAGTTACTGAGCACAGAACTTTCCCAATTGCTGCATCAAGAGAAGAGCATGGAAGCAAAAAGCAAATGTAAGCAGCATGGCATAAAATTCAAACGGCACGGGTCTCCAGCTAAGTTACACCAATTATGTGCACCATTCAAAAACAAAAACAAAATACATTCTAACGGAAATAAATTTGAGGCACTCTATATTCACCGAAGAAAAAACTGCTCTCAACATTCAACACAGCAAGTAATTTTCTGCAGAAGGCAGAAAACGAAATGGCGACTGTCTATTCTATCACTGTGCTGCCATCTACTACATTTGCACCTAGGAAACGTACTTTGCATACACGGGTGCCAAACAAAATGGTTTCACTGCTCAAAATGACACAACACAAATACATCGAACAAGAAAATATGTTAAGCGAAAACGACCGACATCTCTGGCTAACCGGATATTCATCAAAACAATTTTGATCAACAGCACTCCAGGAATGAACGCACCAAGGCAAACAATATTGCCAGAACTGTTTGCGGGGAAAGAAAAACAAAACCAACTTCGAATCGCGATATGTGCAGTGAAAAGACATGGAGTGGAAATACAATCAGTTGGTCAACGGAACTCTGAGCACAGCTTCACTTCCACGGTTGCTTGTATGGAACGCCTTTGCGGTTGCGGAGAGAGGGAATCCGGGTGGGCGTGCCTCCCAACGACACGTCGCTCACATCTGAACCGGCTCTCGACGGCGGTCGCGGGGACACAGCGCCTCCTCCGCGCGACGACGGTCGAGAACTCTGGCTGCTCTTCACCACACCTCTGCGTCTGTCTGAAACAGACTGCTTACCTACTGCTCTGAACAGAAACCAAAGCACCAGCAGTGGACATGTCGCTGTGCCTTCTGGATGTGATGCTGGACACCTCGGAGTCCGGACTGAGATAGGAGGAGGCGGCGGTGCTGCCCGTTCTGCTGCTTTTGCTCATCGGCACGCTGCGCTCGGTCTTTTCTCTAATCTGCAAGGTGGAGACTGCAGTACTGGCACAGACACAGACAGACAGACAGACAGACAGACAGACAGACAGACAGACAGACAGACAGACAGACAGACAGACAGACAGACAGACAGACAGACAGACAGACAGACAGACAGACAGACAGACAGACAGACAGACAGACAGACAGACAGACAGACAGGTCAGTCAGTACCTTCATGACAGGTCCGGGAGTGCTCCTGTACCGCGGGCTGCCCAAAGAACCGGAGGAAGTGGAATGCGGAGTGCCATTGGCCACTGGACTGCGTGTAGTCGAACGGAAGGCTTGCATCGTCTGTGTCACCCCTTCGGCCAGAATGAACTTCTCGCGCAACTCGAGATTGGTTCGGCCCTTGGCTGCAGCAGACGCACACTGACACACGGCCATACCAACAGCATGCAGAGGCCAGTCAAAGCACTAAGCGAAGCGAGGCAGCACAGGTCAGAACGACCATCTGGAGCGCTTGCGTCGGTGTTTAGGCAGTCGACGCGGACTGCGCACCGGAGAGGCACCGACGCTTCTGGAAGCACGCGCTCCAAACGAGCCGAACAGCAGAGGAACGTCTGCCTGTTGGTCTTCCAGGAAGGGAAGGTCGAAACGCAACGGAGGCGCTACTGGCAATACTGAACATGCAACCCGTTACCGTTAGTTGGTCCGAAGGAAGGCGGCAGAGAAAGGACCAGGCGTTAGACAGACTCTCTTACGCTCAGACACACACTCACCTCGGCAAGGATCGTTTTTGACCAGAAACTCATCCAACGCTTCCCAGCCACCGCCCACGCGAACCATCACAGTTGACCTCAAAATGCGCACCAGCCGCATTTTCTGGTTTTCACCAAACTGAAAACAAACTCAGCTCTTATCCTACGTACTATGAATGTGTGCCATTACCCTGTACTTGCCCTCGCCAACCATGCGAATGGGGTATTTGTTGATACAGGTGCACATCTGAGCTTGTCGCTTCACCTCATCCTGAATCTTCTCTACATCGGTTTTAGGCGCGCCAGACTAAAGCGGTGCTGCATACAAACTGACAGACAGAGCCAACGCGGTCTTACTGGTCGGTCCGGTCTGAGAGCTGCGATGAACTCCCGGTAATCAATGAAACCGTCACCCTTGTCAAAGAGATCAGCAACTTTGTTCATTTCCAGCCTTGTGGTAGGGAATTCTAAAAGTAGGATGTATTAGTCTAACCAAGGGATGAATATCCGTTAAGGTGAACAACGCCAACCAATGCTACAAGGAGACAAGCCTCATGCACACTTACTACGTCTTCTGACAGCTGCACAGTTGTAGGAAAGAACAGAGCATACGTACGCATTCAGGACAGGGCCGTATTCAGAAAACACGCTGGATGCAACTAGCGAGTTAATTTTTAGCATTTGCTATGTAGTAACGTTCTTTTTAGCAAGTCTTTCGCATT
Organism: Sabatieria punctata; assembly: GCA_030248155.1. NCBI lineage: Eukaryota > Metazoa > Nematoda > Chromadorea > Araeolaimida > Comesomatidae > Sabatieria > Sabatieria punctata. Next base: position 22,285 of record JASANB010003579.1, read on the forward strand.
TACAAAAAACTAACACGCTACATTTCTAGCAAGTAGACTGACTGCATTTTCTAGCCACCTCCGAGATGGCTAATTTAAAGAGGTAAATAGCGTGTCTTAAATCATGTATGAGCTGCAATGTGAAGCATGATTTTTCCCCACAGTGATGACATGTGATTTTTACTTTTGCCATAAATACGGTGTTTGAAGTGTTAACTTGCTAAGTACTTGCAGTCCTGTGTAGAACCTCTGTGACACCACCAATATGTAAGGTTTGAAAACATTAACGGTGTTATAGCATTCATACAGCAAAGGCAGCTTTAAAAACTAATGATGGGTCACAGAGCGCCAAGCAGAACGTACTACATCTAATGCTTTCTACATAGAACCTACAGTACTACTGTGGTCAATAGCAAAAGTAGCATGTGTTAGATCAAAACCGCACTAGTAGCAAGTAGACTTGTTCGTTGCTAGAAATTTTTGTGAATACGGCCTCAGAATTGAGAAAACTACGTAATACTGCCAGTAATGGAATGAACGAGAGTTAAGTGAGAAGTTGTAGGTAAGAGAGGAGAGAGAGAACTCACTCGAGGCCATGATTCCGTCCACAAAGGCGTCTCGAGCAATTCTGCCGTCGCCGGTTCGATCTTGCCGGCGGAAAAAGTCCATAACTCTGGACTTTTTGTTGTTGTGCCAGTCCATGTAGCGAGCTCTCCATTCGTCCCAGCTGAACGCTTCTAATCTCTTTAGTTCCTTGAGGTAGCTCAACATATCCTGCAACTTGCGTTGACGCTCCATCGACTGCAGCCACAGCTGCCGCCATCGGTCCGACAACTGCTGCGCCTTCGGGTGGCGCGTTTTTCGTCTGAAACTCTACTCTCAGCGCCACGCACAGAGACGGACACACCTACTGTTGCTGAGGTTTCTTGGCACTCTTGCCTTCTTTGGTAGTCTCGCTCTGCTCCGCTTTGCGCCCCTTTGTCGCCTGGTCTACATCACCCTGTCGAGTTCGCAGATCGCTTTCGAACGCCTGATGCTCATCGATCAGCCTGCAACCACTGCACTGTAATGGAACAGTCACACAGTACCGGTTACAATACGACTGAGGGGTTGACCTCCTTCAGGCTCTGACCTATCCCCTCCGGCCAGCGCTACTCCTGAGGAATTTTTAGGAATAGTTTTGTATAGAAAATTATGATAAAAGCAGGCATAGAATAGGTGCAAATGAGCTTAAAATAGCCTATTTTAACGAAAAAAATAAGCCTAAAAACCTTGGTTTTAGGAAAAAATCGGAAAGTAGAAATTGTTGGCCTTCTTACAGCCGTAATGATGCATTGTTGCAAAAGGTGTTACCAGCAGACATGGGGGCTGGCATTTCGACAGAGGAGAAGTAGCAGCGGCTGAGGGGTTGAGGCGATGGTATAAATCTTATACGTAGCTGTAATTTTTGGCTAAAATTAACGGTTTTTGATTGTTTTTATTTACAGATCAAAAAGATATTTTGAGCTCATTTACATCTAAATTAAAAGCGTATGTTTATGGCACGCCATAGAATTCCTGAGGGGGGCAGTCTCCTTTGCCCATATCCGGCCTGGTTACCACAGAAAATGCACTAACTTTACAATAAAACTACGTAGATGCAAAACTGCTGAAGAATTCAAACTGCTGTTTTGTCAGTTAGAATAGACGCAGTGCAGCGCAAATTGCAGAAAAGTACGTGCAATAGAGACTCGTAGGTAGGTACGTACCGTTCAACCACTTCCAGCTGCTCAGGAAGCGGCGTCTCTTCGGCTTGGTTGAGTGCGTTTTCTTTGGAGGCAATCCAAGCCAGCAACTGATCTATGAGTGCGTCCTGGTTCTTCAGAGATTGCAGCTGTTGGTTGAGTCGGTGGTCGCGTTGTTGCGCCCAGGCAGAGACCTCGTTCCAGCGAGACTGCAGGATGGTCAACCATCGCTTCATGGGCTGCACCGCGTTGGGATGACAGTTTTGCTGAATGTCAGTGCCCAACTCAACCGCACTATCCAGCTTCCCTTTATTACTGTCAAACTCTTGCTTTATTTCATGTTAAATTGGTACACTCGCAACCGCAGTAAATCTTACAAAAATACGTACGTTTAGTTTAAGTAATTGCTCGTCCAAAGCATCTTGAGTATCTGGCAAAATCCCTGCAAATTTTAGCTTGTTTTCCATTTCGGCCAACCATTCTAACAGTGTATTTGCACTCTTGTAAAACGTCTCTGCCTACAAACCCACAATTGAAGGTTTAGAATGTGATCACTAACCTACCTCCTTGTAGGCTGACTGCAAACGGTCGTGTCTGATGTCAGACAGTCTTGAAACGTTGTCCCACTTGGCATCAAGTAGAGCCAACTGTTCCTGAATCTCAAACTGACTGTCGGCGTCTCCGCTCGCCAACAGTTCTTGTGCCGCTTTGCGCACAGTCTCTACATTAGCCGTGCGACCTTTCAGTTCTGTTTGGAAGTTCTTGTGCTGGTCGACTAAAGCAGAGACGGTCTCCAGGTCACCGCGCAATGCCATTTTCTCATCCAAGCTCGGCTCCACTTTGTCCAGCCAATCGAGCAAAGCGGCCAAGGCCTCTTTGAACTGGCCACTCAAGAGAAGCGCCTCCTCCAGATTTCGCTGTCTGCAACCGCTGACAATATGGGTCAGATAAACTGAGCAACGAACGGACCTGTCAACGGCTGAGTTGCACAGACCATTCCATTTGTTTCTGAGCGTGTCTAGCATTTCTTGAATAAAACTCTGTTCAGACTTGGGAGCGTGGTCTTTCAAGTTCTTTCCTATTTTTGTCGTTTGATCGTAGTGGGGCTGGCGAATTCCCAGTTCTCGTTGGAAATCCTGCAAGACGCACGTAGAAAAAGTGCAGGCAGTAAAGTCAGTGCGCCACCTTGTGTCGAGTGAGTTGTTCGTTGATCTTCTCTGGATTGCTGGCCGCTTGCTCCTTCTGCTCGTCCAGCCAACTTCTTTGCTCGTCCAGCCACCCACATAGTTCTTGCCATGCCTCGTAAAACTGAAACATTTGGCAAATACACGTACGTACGCAAATTCGACTTCATTACGAAACCCTGATCTGCGATAGAAATAGTTTGTAAGAGAAAACAGTAAACGTAACAGCGCGGACCTCAGTGGCTTCCTGATATCCCAAGTCGAGCTGACGACCGCGGTCGGCTGTGCGCGACGCAACCTTGTCGAAGCGATGTTTGGCTGAGACCAGCAGATTTTTTATTGGAATGGCGTCTTTCTTTTCACAGTAGTACTGCAATTTTGTTCCTCGACTTTGCAGCTCGTTCACAACCTCTCTGTGGGTCTGCACTTGACCGTAAAATATCTAAAGGAACACAGGTGAATATAGTAAGAGATCACAAGAACCCAGTACGTTCTGGTCTTCCATCTGGTCTTTGAGTGGTTCGAGCAACCTAGACACAGGTTGCAAACTATTCAGTATCTGCTCGGCCCGGCCCAACCAATCGTTAAAGTTCGTGATCATCTCATGGAAGTCTTGAGCATCTCGTAGTGCGATTTCCAATTTGGTCTAAAACGCATGCGTTCTTGTGAAAACATGTGTTCTGCCAAACAAAATACTTTGCGATCGGAGGCTTTGGTTCGAACCTGATCCCACTTCTGTTTCATGGATTTGAGTCTATGCGCCAGCGCTGAGTTGGCGTTCTCAGCCGAGTTAGCCATATACTCGTCGCCAGACGACAGCACAGTTTCCAGCTGCGGTTTCTTGTCTTCGATTTCCTGCTCGATCGCCTAAACGACTGCACCAGTAAAAAGGCATAATGACAGCAGCAACTGACAGCAAAGTCGTCCAGTTGTTGTCTGGCAGTTTCTGGCAGTCCGCCGGTCGGTTTGCTGCTACTGAGAGCTTGGTCAAGGTCCTGAAGCCAGAGCATCCAGCGTTCCACCTGACCACCGAAGCTCTCAGCCTCGCCCTTGCACAATTGCAGCTGTGCCAGTTTGTCGTCTAGCTTGCGACGCAGCTCCTGCCAGCGTTGGTTGAGCAGGTCCAGCTTGCTCTGCGTGGCTTCCGGGGACTCGCTACCGGCCTGCATCATGCGCTCACCGGCCGCGTTCAACGTGTCCACGCTGGTTTCATGGCACAACACATCGTTCTCCAGTACTTTGTGCTTGGCCAGCTCGATCTCGGTCTGTCTCAAGTCGCCGGGAGTGGGCTTGATTTCGTCGAGTGTGTGTTCGCTCTTACCGATCCACTCGATCAGCTGGTCGTAGGCCTGCTGGAACTGACCCATTTCAAGCAAGGCTCGCTCCAGTCGCTGCTGGCGGTCGTTCAGTGCCGCGTTCAACCGGTCCCAGCGGGAGTTCAGCTCGAGCAACGGTTTGCGCAAGGCGGCCGCTTGACTAGGAGAGGCCTGGTCTATGAGCTCAGTGCAGGCCTGCACCAGCCGCTCCTTCTCTACCGCTTGCTGGTCCACCTGCTCTCTGAACCCACTCAACTTCTGGATCTCGTCCTGGATCTGCTCCAGTGCCACGGCAGAGACCGGCGGCCACGAAGCCACTTGCTCCTCTGCCCCAGCTAGCCAGCGCAGAATGCTGGCGAGCAGGTCGTGGAAAGCCATGGCACGATCCATGGCCTCCAGTAGGTCTTTGTGTCGCAGTTGGAACAGACCGGTGACGGTCTGCCACGAATCGTCCAACTGAGCCATGCCCAGCTCTATTTCTGGTCGCTCCGACTGACCGACCAGACCCAGCAGACGCTGACCTGCCTCCTTACACATGTCGATCCTGGGCACCGCATCGTGCAGTTCTGTTTCGATCGCCTGCAATACTAACTTGCACAGTTCATTCTGACGCAACCACAGTACCAGGAGATCGTCCTGTTGGCTCTTTATGGCTTCGGGTTCGCAGGCAGGCGGTTCGGCACTATCGAGTCGTTTCTTGAGGGATTGTACAGCCTCGATGCACTGCTGCAATTCATCCCAGAACATTTCAGCTGCCTTCAACGTTTCGTCCAGCGTACGACCGCGCACATCTGTGCCATTCTGAATCTCATTCCACAAACCATCCAACTTGGTGATTTTGTCCGCGATCTCTGCAAAGCAAAACATCACTGTGCACTGCAGCCAGGTAGACGGCTACCTTTAATGGCGGGATCATCCGGCTGTGCCTTGGCAATAATGTCGCTGGCGGCTTCTTTGACTGCCTGGAAGGCCTGACTTTTGTGTTCCAGCTGCTGCATCAGTGCACAGTTGTCTTCGATTTGAGAGCGCAGCTTGTCAGGATGGGAGGCGACGGGGTCGGGATTTCGCACTTGATCGGCGGTGGCAGTGAGATTGTCTAGGAGGAGGTCGAGTTTCCCTGAGAACTGCGCAGATTCCTGTACTGCCTCATCCAGTGCCAACTCCCTCGCACGCGCACTGTCCCTAAGCGCTGCGTAACGCTCGGATACCGACTCCGTCGTCTCACCGATACGAGCCGCGTCTTCCTCTGTACACAGATTTGCCAGGGCTGACCCGGTCTTCTCAAACTTTTCCACGATCGGTTTGTGAGACTGAATGTCATCCAACAGCATCTGAAATAAATCAATGGTTCTACCGAAACTACAGGCTGTCCCGAAAATATGATAACTTTCTTTTTGCTGCCGTTTCCGCAAATCTCAACCAAATAAGTTGAAATTTGGAGTATAGGTGCAAAAATTCTTTGAAGTTTCTGTTAAAGTTTGGTTCACCAGTCTTGCCCCAATCCTGAACAATTCAAGAGTTTGTGAAATTTGAAAAACCTGCACATTGTGTGTTAAAAATGTAAACATTTCATTTTGCATTTCAACCATTTCCCCAAATCTTTACAAATGACCTGAAACTTACAGAATATCTGCTAAACAGCCGCAAATTTGCTCAGTTAATGCATATCGATTGAGTCAGTCTTGATGAGAAAATGAAGATCTTCGGCAAATAAAGAACATCGTTTTTTTAACGTGGAGTTCAGGAAAACAGACCTTCAAAGGTATTCCTGACATTTCCACGGATGAAATGAAATCCCCCGCTTTTTATATTCTGCAAGTTTCAGATCAGGTTTGCGGAAATGACAGAAAAATGAAGTAGTATAATACATTTTAACCTACTATTTGTAGGTTTTGAATATAACAAATTTCAGTAACTTGAATTTCTCAGGATTGAGTCGACCTGGTGCACCAAACTTTAACGCACAAAATTCAAGGATTAAGGCAACATTTGGTCAAGATTTGCCGAAAGGACAGCAAAAAGAAATGTTATCATATTTGCAGGACACCCAGCATGTACAGCCATACATACGTACAGCACTTACAGCCAGGTATGGGCAAAAGGAGGTGCAAATTTTAGAAGAATTTTTAACAAAAATCTATTACGAAAATATGCCTAGATTAGGTATAAATGAGCTCAGAATAGATTGTTTTAATCTATTTTAATGAAAAATAAGCCAAAAAAACGGATTTTTGCTTGCCATCCTCTCAACCCCCATCAGCCACCGCTACCTCTTCAGCCCCCTCAGGATTTGAAATTTACCACCCCTCAGCTGAAATGCTAGCCCCTGTCTGATTAGAGCATGAGTAATTTACATAGACCATGCGTAAAACCTCGAAGTACGTCGCTTACTTGGTTGTGGGACTTCTGACGCTTCAGTTGTTCGGTTTGCAATCCAGGAATGACAGCAGGACAATTTTCAAGCTCCGTCTCTATAGCTGTTAGCCAATCGTTTAGTTCAGTCACAGACTCTCCGAACAATTCAGCCAAAGGCAAAGCTTGCTCCAGCACACTCAGTCGATCGACGCTCAACTGGCTCACGGAGTCCGACACTTGTTTGAGAGCCTGCAAAAGCTACAAATGTACAGACAGCGCAGATGAACACACAGCTTTATGGCTGTTTCACGGTTCTTCTCAGCTCAGACATACTCAACGCCCCTAACAAGCTTGAATTACGTACAGATATGCAGCATTAACCCTCCGTCTGGAACAGTGAAAAAATTTTGTGTTCTCCATTCTCAAACTCGACATGTTCCTCCGTTTGTTCACATGTACCTGTTCTTCAAATGATGAGTTCAACAAAGTTCTTGATCGCTCAAAAGTTTTTCTTTTAGAAAGAACATGCAAACTAGGGCAAAAAGTTGAAGAAAAGTTCGCACAAACAAGTTTTGGTAAATTCTTTCGCACCAGCCAACATTGTATCTTTAGCAATAGGTACTACTTCATGTTCACTAAGCTAAGCAGCCTAGCACTACTTACTAGCCTAGCACTACTTCACGTTCAGTTAACTAAACATAGCCTAAGTCGCGTCTTGGCCATGGGTAGTCTCCGCTATACCGTGTGTCACGGCATCTGTGACGTGAGAGCGGTTGGTTGTAGGTGCGAAACCGGTCGGTGCGACTGGAAGTAGTCGACGTAAAGCCCAACCCAGGCAGCCGAATTTTCATTATTTTCTTGTTTTAAAAAACAAAAATTATTGGACTTCAAATATTTTTTTAACAACTGAGGTCTGTCTGAACTGAGTCTGAAGCGAAAAAGGATAAATTTGAAAGCGTTTGAAAAACTACTGTTTGCTGAAAATAACATTTTCTACTACGATTCTCTCAACCTCAAAATTTAACACCGTCAGTAGTAAAAAAGACCAGAACGCACATCGATTTTGTCCTGAACAACGTGAGCTTCATCTCCGGAGCTGTCCATGTCGCGAGCCAATTTCTTGCCGGCGGCAATCAGATCTCTAACGCGAGTTTTCTGGGCGGCCACGTCGGTATTGAGCATTCGTTGATCGCGAACCTGCTGTCGCGTGATTTCTGGATCAGCCGAGGCAGCTCCCGCTGACGCCATGCGATTTTCGGCTTCTTTAAACCAATCGGTTAGATCGTCCATGTCATTCAACACCTAGCATATAGATAGTAGAAAGGAGTAGGTCTCTCATTAATGTCAGCTCACTTCCAGTGACCGTTTCTTCGCCATTTCAACGCGCTCAGCACGCCTCTGCACCTGCTCACAGACGCCGTCAAAGCGACGATTGAGCTGAGTTGTCAGAGACTCGATCGACTGAGCGCCTTCTCCAGGACTGAACTGACCCAAACGATAGCCGACCGAATTGAGGTTCTCCAGATCGAATCGGAAAAATCCTATGTCCTCCTCCATGTTCTGCAATAAACTCGATGCTCAGCAAAATGTAGCAGCAGAACAGAAAGACAGACCTTGATCAGTTCATCTTGATGTTCAATCCCAACCTCGTCGATGCGCGAGAGATCACTCTCTACTGCAGACAGCCACTGGTCGATTTTCTGGTGACCTTCATGGTAGTTCTCAGCCAATGGCAGCGCTTCTTGCAGGTGACCGAGTTTGCTGTCGATTCTGCCGCTCAGTTCCTTGTACCGCAGTCGGAAGCCTTCCAAACGACCTTGCAGAGCAACCGCCTCATCACCGGTGGTGTGCTTGCACAGCTCATGACCTTCATGCACTACTTCTGACACAACCGCTTGCTTCGAAGCGATCTCTTCGGCCAGACTCTAAACCAGATCTCGCTACTGACAGTAAGTAGACAGCGCACTGACTCACCATCATGCCGTCACTCTGATCCTGCAACTGTTCAGGAAAGACCTAGAGCGGGTCGAACCGCGACAGTCGCAGTTCTGCGTCATCCAACCAGAGCGCGAGCTCATCAGTGTTGGCGAAGAAGGTCTGAATGCCACGCACCATGTCGTCCAACAGGTCAGCAACGGATTCGGTGGTTGTGCCCAGTCGGTCGTATCTGTTGGTCACATCAGTCAACTGGGCATCCAGTTGGTCGCCATCCTGCTCCGACACCACAGACATCAACTGCTGTCCCAGTTCCACCAGAGCGTCGACGTGCGGCTGCTGGGCATCTACCTCAGCGCACAGTTTCAGAAATGTCAGACTGCACTGCAACCACCAAGACCAACACACAACCTTCTGCTCTTCCATCTGGTCTTTCAGTTTTTCCTCATCAGTAGGCACATTCCCGAGCTGCTGCACTCGTTTCTCTGTCGAATCGAGCCAGGAAACCAGCAGACCGAGGGCATCAGACCACTGTTCGGTGAGTCCCAGTGCCTCTTGCAGTTTGTCCTTTCTGTGGTCAGCTTGACCGCAGAGAGTGGTGTAGCGACCAGTCACATCATCTACCTCTGACCGAACCTGATCGCGATCGTCGGCGCTGCCAGCCAGGGATTCCACTCGCTCGCCCAGCACTACGAAACCGTCAATGCTGGGCTGCTTGTCCTCGATTAACTTTTGCAACAGCTTCTGTTCTTGCAACTGAGCTTTCACCACTTTGTGGTCAGGAGACGGCGGTCACTGATTCAGCACTAAATCTTTGGTGTCTTCCAGCCAGCCCAACAACGCATTGCAGGTGTCCTTGTAATTGCCGAGACCAAGCAATGCTCCGTCCAAGTTCTGATCACGTTCGCCTATCTGAAAAACATTCAATTACATACGTACATACTAACTATGTGCACACAGCAGTCAGGCAACTAACAACGTACGTACTATTTGGTACCGACCGGCACCGCATTTCGTCCTGATACCGAGTGATAAAGCTTTTCAGAATTATTACAGTTAGGCACCGGTACCTAGGCTAGTGGTACCATATGGTACCCCTACCTTCGCATTGGTACTGGTACCGGTACTATAATATGGTACCACTCTGTTCAGATTTCGTACCACATGGTAGTGGTACCATATATGATACAATCACAGTCACCGAAGGTGGGGTACCATATAGGGTGCCGATACCACATAGTGCCACTAGCCTAGGTACCGGTACCATATTACGGTGTCAGTACCATAAACGGTGCTAAGTGCCAGACTGTATTAAGGTTACCAAATACAAGTTTAAAAGCTTTTGGTGGTACCGCTTTGTACCAGAACCAAATAATGTTACAATTGTATTTATATGACCGCAAGATAACTATAGAAAGCAAATATAAAACAGACCCTTTTTCTTAAGTCCTCGTTGAGATCACGTAGCTTGTACATCTGATTTTCTAACTTGGCGGTATCAACTTCAGGAGAAGCCGATCTGACCAGCTCATTTCCGTCTGTGAGCAACTCTTGAATTTTGTCCGCCGTTGGCTGGAAGTCAGACTTGAATGACAGGTCTTTTCATGGACAGACTTTTCGTTGACAGGCTTTCGCAAAGGTCATGTTTTGTTGGCAAGAGATCAAAATACCCTCCTCAAACGCTCTGATAAGTCCTATCCATTTGTTTCTGCTGATATCCAGCACCTCACAACGTGCAGCAGATAAAAGTTCCTCCAGAACAGCTACAGAAATTGGTTTCAGTTCCAGTGTTGTTTTATTCACATAAAAGCTTGTCTGTCTGTCGATTAAGACGAACTTGATTGCTTGGTCTAAGGTGAGCCAGTCTCCAGTGCCGGGATCCAAAAATTTGCACTTCTTTGGGCTGAAAAGGTTGTGGTGAAAGATCTGCTGTAGTGAGAGTGGCTTTGCTCCAGGAAGTATCACTCCTTTCTCCATTGCATCTATTAAGTCAAGTGGGGCCTGAGACTGTGGATCACTAATTGTGTTTCTGTCAGCATTTACTTGCCCATTCTGAATAGCACTGAGCAACAATGTTGTACCGGTTGCTGTGCGAACAACTGATGTATCAGGGTCGATCAAGCCAACCATCAGTGCTTGAGCTAGGGACAGTGATCGAGGTACCAATGGATGGCAGAATTTTTTTGCCGTTTGACAGTAGAAACCCAACTTCATAATGTCATATAAAGGTCGTTTTTCATATGGGTCGATAATGAGTCCATCAGCAAGAGCACCAAACAAGGACAACGTATGCCCATCTGTCTCAGCATATGTTCCATCTACTTGACTGAGTAAATTGACTGCAAGAACTTTGGAAACGGAATACCCTTGGCGATCCTTCTGAGACTTGATTGCAATTAGATTGGGACAAATCACGTCAGACTTCAAAGCACTGCTTATGCTTAAGCTGATTCCAGAGGTGGTCAGGACTTCTCCAGTATTTTCATCAAACGATCCTGCTGCAATCAGCTGAAACAGTGTAACTGGCCAGAAGCTGTCAACCACTATGCGATTTCTCCAAGCAGCAGGAAGTGTCAAGCGCTGAGCTGTGCATGGGTCCACAATGCTGCCTGTGGCTGGGCTCAATTGTCCCAAGCTGACGGCACGTTTGTAGTCAATGAGTTGTTTGTTGGTTCTACCATAAAGAATCTTGAATGAATGCATGTCCAATGAACGCACTTTTATGGCTTCTTCCAGTGTCACATAGTTTCCAGTGGACACATCCAGGAAAAGTCCTTCAGCAGGTCGAATGAGTTGCAGTTCTATCAAAACCCTTAGTGGTACTGGCGGTTGCAGCTCAAAGACAAATCCAAGCTGAACAGCATCAGACAGGTCAATTTGCTCTCCATTGTTAAAGATGCAAGCCTCTCTCAGATCAACAAGACCTCGTTCAAGGGCTCTGGTTATAGTGAATGCTTGGCAAAGTTTGCTATCCCAAAGAAAGCAGAAACGCGTATGGATAAGTTCCTCTCTTAGTGCGTCATACAAGTCAATGGTGCGATGTAGTTTTGTTCGAACAGTGAGCCGCTTCCACTGCTTGTGAAAATTCGCTGATGAAACAGCATCAACAAGCGATGGCTTGAGGGGTTTGCGTCTGATTAGTTTCTGTTGTAGTGCAGTGCCAAGATCAACTACAGCTCCATTAGAACAAACATAGGCACCCAAGGTTGAGTTAATCAGCCCACTTCTAATGGAGCAAGAAACAGATGTAAAGCACGAGTTCTCAGGGTCATATACCAGAGTATTTGAGTCAAGTTTGATGAAATCGTAAAGAACGGCAGCTCTCAGCGTTAGATTACGCTCCAACTGCTTAACGTCGTCCTTCAGAGAGTCGGTTTGGTCCTTGAACACTCTCATTAGATCCTGTGCACCTTCCAGATCGGCTATCTTCTGCTTGAGAGTGCCAATCATAGCCACAGCACGCGTGGCCAGGTCTTTCACTCTGGCAGAGGGATGTTTTTCAGGAGAAGCAACTCCAGAATCGTCATTGAGTACTTGCAAGTTGGCAGCCGAATCGTGCGCTCGCGCCAATTTGGTGTTGACAGGTCCTTCGAGATCATCCAGAACGGCTCGCAGCTGTTCGACGGAGGTGTCTTGCGTGCGACTGAGCTCATTGTCGGCCAGATCCAGTGCAGAACTGGCGTCGCCGAAGCTAGAATTGAAGTCCTGCCAAAGAACCAACTGGCGTTCGGTCTGCTCGGCCACTCCTCCGATCTCGTCCGACAGCTGCTGTTTGCGAGTTCGCAGCACGTCCAAGTCCGTTCGTACAGGCTCGTGGTCGGCCTCGGTGGCCTCCAGCAACTGCTCGCCAACCGCCTCGGCGGCCGACACCTCAGGCGCTCTGGAGGCAAAATCGTCCAGCAACGCTTGCACCTGCTGGTTTTGAGCTTCGCAAGTGCTGGCGTCATTGTGGTAAGGCACCAGCGCCAGCTCGGAATGGTGTTTCTCGGTTTGGTCAAGCAAATCGTGAGCCGTGTCTTTGGCCGACTGCCACTGCTTCTCTACTGAAGATGCCTTCTCCAGACGAGCCTTGCGGTCTTTGGTGGCCGCCAACAGCGGACCCCACTGGGCATCGAGCAGGTCCACTTTGTTCTGCAATTGGGAAGCAGCTGCACCGTCAGACTGAGCGAGCAGCTCCGACACTCTGGCCCTTAACAGACTCATCTGGCCTTCACCACCCAGCAACTGATGGTAGATCGGGTCGAACAGTTCCATTTGCTGCTGCAGCTTGTCGTCGTCCGCAGAAATAGGGTCTTGCTCCTGCAACGCTTGTCGCACGCCCGACAGCCAATCGATTGCTTCGTTGAACTGATCGTCCAACTGTTGGCCCTCCTGCAGAATGCCGGTAGCCGCCGAATGCATACTGTCTGCAAATATTTTGTGTTTTACATTCTTCAGACCACAGTTGTTACGGTCAAAAGATGTAAAAAACATTTTTGAGGGCTCAAAAAGTTATTAATCAATATGCAAATTAAGGTAAGAAGTAGGAAAATTAACGTACGTATATGCTATTTTTTGTAAATTCTTATGAAGCAGCCACTTCCAAGACATTTTATCTAGCACTGCATAATACTTCATTTGCACTGAGCCTAACAACAGCGATAGCGACTGCTTAAGAAATCCTTCCTTAGGATTCACCTAGAAGTGCCCCTAAAGACAATTTTCGGTGAAATTATGCAGTTATAGGCAGTGTTTAGACCTGTATTGGCGTTTTCTAACAGGTTTCTTAACTGACTTGAGGTGCAAAAGTGGAAAATTTGTTGTAAGCATCTGTCCTGACACGCTGGACCCCTTAAGATTTTTCAAAAAAATTTTTTAAAAAAAGCAAAAATTTGTGGCCTTCAAAAATTTTTTTAACAACTGTGCTTCAAACTAAACTAACCCAGTTTGCCTACAAACTCGTTGTAAGGTAAGCGAATGCTCTGCACTTTGGAGTCCACTTCAGACTGCACAACAGGACTTGCACTGAGATCTGCCAACTTCCGATAGTTGTTTTCAATGTCGTTCAGTTCGGGAAGCTTGCTGTTCGCCTCGTCCTTTAGGCCCTCTATAGCTCCGAGGTGACTGTGCACTTGCATTGGGTTGCTGGGAGTTCCAGACGCCAACGTATCTGTTCTTACAGAAGCATCTTGCAGCCAGTCACTAAAATAAAAGATTATTAAAATAAGCTACCTGCTAATCTATTACAACCCACACACATTTTCACAACTTATAAGCGAATTCGTATCTGCACGTAATTAGAGCACGCCCCATAGGAGCATCTATTTGTTCAGGTTAGCAACGTGCTTTTATCGTTTAGAAAGCAAATCAACTGTCTGAACATTGCATAAAACTCATTTTTATTCCTGCCTTCTAATCAGGAGAGAAAAGCCAAAGAAAGTAAGTTTTTGACACAAGAATAGAAGTGGTTGCGTTGAGTAGTGGCAAACATTGAGGCACCATTAAATTAGCGATTACCTGAAGCGGCTGTGTTTGTCGGCCGTCTCAGCGCCAAGTGTTTGAGCAGCGGTGAGGTTGCAGTGGCGATCGTTGAGTTGTTCGGAGAGCTGCAGCCAGTTTCTGTTCACGTCGTCTGACTGGACACGAAGCTGCTCCACATCTGGTGTTACTTTCGGCGCACCTGTGATTAGACCATGGGCTATCTGATTCATCTGATCCAGCACCGGCTTCTGTCCGTCAAACTCGTCCTGCATGATCTGAAACCGACGCAACAGTTGGAGCGGCAATCTCAGCTTTACAGCTTAGCAACCTTCATTTGCTCCAGTTGACTGTTGAGCAGTCGTGGGTCAGTGCTCAGAGGTCCCAGTACGTTTACCATCTTTTCTTTGGCGTGCAACCAATTGGAGAGCTGATCACGTGACGCCTGGAAGCCGCCTGCATCAGTCACTCTCTGACGACTGGCTTTACATTGGTCTTGCAGTCCGTCCCAGTCTTTCTCTAAGGCACTCTGCCCTTCTTGCAATGCTTGCAGAGCAGACACGTCACTGGCCGACTTCAGGCGAGTCAGATCGTGAGCCTGCGCTCTTAAGTCGTCCAGTTGCGGCCGGCGCTCCTTGATGTCTTCCTCTAGACTCCTGATCTGCTGCAACATCCCGGCGCCCTGTTCTCGGTTTAGCGGCAGTCCGAGATTGATCACAGTGTCGTGCTGGGTGTCTAACCACTCCTGCAAATCGTCCCGACTGCTCTCGTATTTTTCTAGACCATCCAGAATCGACTGCAGTTCCGCTCCGCTGTCCTTCAGCTCTTTCTCCAGCAACTCGTAACGCTGATTTATGTCCAACAACTCTTTCCGCACTGCACCAAACTCGTCCGACGCCGCAACAGTGCCCAAGCTGCCTACAGGGCTGGGGGCGTGCTCAAGTCGTTGCAGCGCAACCGTACAGGTGGTACCCAGGGTATTAACGAGATCTATTTCAGGTCTGTAGTCAGTGTGCTCCTGTAGGAGAGGCCTAAGTTGCGCTTGCTTCTGCTGCACAGTTTCGACAAGAAGTGAGGCGGCAGGCAGAGAGCGCAGCCGAGTTTCCATGTCTGTCAGCCAGTAGAGCACTTTGTCTCGCTGTTGCTCGTATTCGTTCAGCTGCTCTTTGCGTTGCAGAAGCTCTTTTTGTCGCGCGGTCAGCAGACTCTGCATCTGTTGCCACTTGGCTTCCAGACCAGTGACTCGCTCGCGCACCGCATCCGTATCAGACACGTTAGGGAAGCCAAGCAGACTGACGTGATGGGCACGGATTTGTTCCAATTCGCTTGCTTTGGGAGCAGATTCTGTACGCAGTTCTTCCAGCAGAGTGTCGGTCTGCTCTTTGTTCAGCGAGTCTAGCGTAGGAGACACCCAGGCGTCGAAGCGGTCGGCGCCGGCATGGAATGTCCTCAGTTTAGCCTCAGCGTTGTTGAGGTTATCAGCCCAAGAGCGGCACTTGCGTACGACCAGGCCGTACCGCCTGTTCATGGCCAGCAGCTTATCAGGCAGACCGGCGGTAGACGCCGAAGGACTGCTGGCCAACAGTTGGCCGATGGAACGTTCGAGTTGCTGCAGAGCCGGCTTTCGACTGTCGATGTCCGACTGCAGCAACTGCTGCTGGCGCCGCTAAAACCACGGAATCAGGTTGTTCCAGCCGAGGCCAACACTATTTTCGTTTGAATAGCGCCGAATCAAATTGACAAAAAGACCAACCTGCTCATTTAGTTTTTGGTCGGACAGGGGCAGTGGTTGCGGCTGAGAGAGCTGCTCATCAGTGACGGCGAGCCAGGCCAGCAATTCCTCTGTGCCCGTAATAATTCCCTGCGACTCAGTCAAGTACACCTGCAGCTCGTTGCTGTAACTGCCGACCCGTTCCTTCGCATCTGCATACCTGCAACCAACACTACCTACTTAGTTGACAATCTGCACACGCTACAAATTATCGCTTTCCAATTCACTCATTAACTATTCGGCCACACTCTACACGGGCAGCACAGCACAAGTATGAACAACACAGACATGAAGAACACAAACCAAACACGTCAACACGCGGCGAACACAAATTTCTGTGGTTAAATTTGGCACCTCGTGTTGGTTTGATTTGGCTCTTTCAAGAGGACTACGTTGATTTCTACTCAAGATGGACATTCGGTTCAATTTCAGCACGGACAAAGAAAAAAGTGACTGACCGTTTATTGAGATCATCGCATTCTTCGTCGACCTGCTGCTTCTGATCGGCGTGCTGCTGGGTGCCTTCGATAGCTGCTAAGTACTGAGTGCCCACTGTGCGAGTTTCAACCACATTGCCGTACCCGTTAACAACCCTGGCACCGATTGCTCGAGCTCCGTCCAACTGATACTGAATTTCGGTTGGATCAGCACCCGTCGGCTTGTTAATGGCACTTGTAGTTTCGCTTTCGACCTAGAAACCAGACCAGCTTTTTGTTTAGTCGCAGCGCAGAGAAACCCCTGAAGGCTTGGAACCAATTTCAGTCGAGCAGACCTAAACAGCAGAAACAAAGAGCAGACCTACTTCAGAAAGCCAGTTTCTAGTGTCGACCAGTTTGTTCTGGTACTTAGTAGAAAGTTGGTCGACCACTGCGTGCAAGTCAGTGAGTTGATGGCACCGTCGAGAGAGCTGATCGTAGAGCTGCCGCACATCGTTCACCCGCTCCTTTACGCTCGTCTCGCTGAACACAACCGCAGGAACGGACGGCGACTGCGTCTGTCTGAGCAGGTTCAACTCTTCCAAGTAGCCACGCAGCTCATCTTGCAACTTGGAAGCCAAACACTCAATAGAACGCAAGTCCTCTTCATGCGAGATCACATCTTCAGTTATGGTCTGAAATTCACACGTACGCAATATGATGAAAGATTATCGTTAAATACAAAGGATCATTCATTATTGTTCGATTGATTGTTTGTCTGTTGATTAGTGCATCAACCAATCGTCCACTACAGTAGTTGTGTTCTGTTTCGCAATACACGTAAAAGAGGAGGCATCCCAGTGCTCTTAAAAAATTTAATCAAAGTCTGATCTGTGCTCGTTCTCTGCACCAAATTTTAACACATAAAATTCCCACTTTTTTGGCACTCATGTTTCAAATTTCAGACAATTTGGACAAAAATTGCGAAAATGGCAGCAAAAGGAAATGTTGTCATTTTTTGGGACACCCTGTACTTCTCCCCAATCCTGTACAATCTGCGCACCCAAATTGTAAATCTTATACTTTCATGGAGCTCTTGTTTGAAGGTTTCTAGCTTTTGCTTCAAGCAGAAAACCTACTTTGTATGTGCAACAGTGCTTGAAGAAATGCGTAATTTGCATACACACAAAAATAAGCTAAATCGAGCCTTCGTGTAAAAAAAATGTCAATGTTTTCATCCTATTAACACTGCTAAAGGCTTATCTACTCACCAGGAAAATACCCCAATTATATATTTTTGCTGAAAAAGCAAAAAGTAGGACTTTGCGCGCATTCCAAGCAGCTAGCGACCTGTTTATCAACTATTTTTATAGAAAATACTATCTGGTATTTGGTATTTTTTATACCATTATTTATTTGCATCCCTACAGTTGACTGCTGATGCGGAGTGCTCCGCGCGCGCCCAATGATAGTTTTTAACAACAAAAAACATTTCGTTAATTCTTTAACGCAGCAAAGGTCTAAACTTCGCCTGGACCTTCTGCGTTGAAGATTTATGGTATGTATGACTCGATAGAACCGAAAGAAAAACCCATCTTCCTTCCTTCTTCTTCTCCTTTTTTTAGGAGATCACTCGAATTGCAAATTTTGAACACAGACGACCGAATATGGTATTAAATGACTGCGGCCGATCTCTTGATTATTATTTTCAACATCAACATCTAATTACTGCATGCTAATATTCAACTTTACCTCAGATATGTGTTTTTTTATCTCGGAACAAATCCTGTACAATCTGCGCACCCAAATTGTAAATCTTTATCATATATGACCGAATATGGTATCAGACAACTGCATTCGACTTTTAGATTATTCTTTCACTTTGCACTAATACACCAGTACATCCACAACCATTACTGCATGCTACTACAGTTGACGCGCTCTCGTCATATCGTCATACTTCATCGATTGAGCGGCCGATTACCCCCGAAGCCCACTTAGAAAACTTGCTGTAAAATTCATACGTACATTCATTCCCAAGGCCGGATCGGTAGACCTTTACCCTAGCTACAGAATAAGCACTGTTAGAAAGATTGGGATCGAAACCCAAGGACGGCAACCTTTTTAAACGACCATCATCACTGTGAAAAAACATAGAAAAAATAATTTTTCAAGGTCAAATTTAAAAAATTCAAAAAATATACGACCCTCACTTACTAAAACAATCGTAGCATTCGAGTCTTCCAACAGGTTCTGCCCAAGAACATATTGGTAGATATGACAATTTGCAATCGAGTAAGCATAAGTGTAACAGTCTACTTCCATTCCAAGCCCGAGGACGGTGGCCCTGTTCAAACAAAAAATTAGCCAAAAATGATAGACACTTGTAAAATTGAATTAAAGGTGAAAAAGTAAGGCATGTACAATGGCGTAGCTGGGGGAATCGAACCCAGCACCTTTGGATTGCCGGTCCAGTGCTCTAACCACTAAGCTACACGCCGATGCCAGACCAACGCCTTAAAATCAGTATTTGAGAAAGCTAGCCAGTCATGAGGAGCGGGCAGAAGCCACAAGCATCAAACTCAAGCTGAACTAGTGTAGCCAAATTGAATTAAAGGTGAAAAAGTAAGGCATGTACAATGGCGTAGCTGGGAATCGAACCCAGCAAGCACCTTTGGATTGCCGGTCCAGTAATACTAATTGGCGCATGTATTAAGTGATCTGGCTTCGCTACCTTTTTACATATTTTACGAAAAATAAGTAATGTGGAATCAGAGCACCGAATCAATAAGGCACCACGGGCCGCGGGCGGCCTTCCATAATTTAAGGAGACCAAAACTAGAGTGCGAACAACACCTAAAAAACCCAATACCCCAATACCCAATACCCAATACCAATACCTGAGACCCCCAATACCCCAATACCCAATACCCAATACTTGCGTAGCTGGGCCAAAAAATTCATTTCAGTGGCCAGGTACATTCTAGTTGTGTACACAAGATTTTTGGCACTGCAATTAAAATTTTTAAGAGGCTGGTTGGGCCGCTGCCCTATCAGAGCGAGAAAATTTTGAAAAATTAGCCTTTCAGAAAGCATTTAGAAGCCGTTTTAGGCGTAAAATTAGCAGAAATTAACAGTTTTGGTACTTAATATTTCGTAATTCGGTCGTGTTTCTTACTTCCGGCGATTTTTTCCTAACTCGGCCGGAAATTGTGTGCACCACCGCAATTGCCATGGGTACGGTGCTAGTACATTACGGTGACATTAGAAATGTCACAATTTTTTTAGATAAGAACAGAAAAATTAATTACTGGTGTAGCGCTTAGAAAAGCGAACACTTTAGGAAATTCTACTAACGTTTAGTTGATTAGGCCGTCCATAAACGACGACATTCCAGGGGGAAGGGGGTCGGCTGAGTTACCACGATAGACGACACACCAGGAGGGGGAGGGGTTAGCAAAAAACGACGTCGCTTTTTCGGAATTTTAGGGAACTTTGATTGTATTATTTTCAATTTAAGTACATTCTGTCAAAGGTTTCTGCAATGCAGAAAAGCTTCCCGAAGTGGTTGTAGGGATTTATTCTATTGATTGTGCAGTATGCTACAAGAAAACATGACAGTTCTGTATGTACTGCAACTGAAAACGGCGTCGTCTTAGGGGGAGGGTCCCCTAGAAACGATGCAAGTCGATTTTGGGGGGAGGGGGCTCAGAAAAATCGGGATTTTGGAACGACGCCGTTTATGGATGGCTCCTTAACGCGAAAACAGCTTACTAAACAGAATCATCGATCAACTTTTTCGATTTTTTAGATCAATTTTTCAGGTCAACATCGATTTTTCTCTATTTTTAATTGTCCAATTTAGTATTGGGTATTGGGGGGTAAAAACCCCAATACCCAATACCCAATACCTGGAAAACACCCCAATACACCCAATACCCAATACCAGTTCGCACTCTAACCAAAACCTTACTTACTTGAACTTACTAAACCTGAGCTTCAGTCTAACGCTGAATTCAATCCTAAGTATATGTCTAAGCCTGACTATTTGACGACAGACACAGCTCGTTTTTCATCGCCTCCAAAGACCGCAGCCTAAAAGTTTGCAAAATCTTAGTGACACTATAGCATGGCGATTCAGTTCTCCGTGTTGGTCTTAATATTGAACCTAACCGTGCGTAAACACAGCTCGTTTTTCATCGCCTAGTGACATATTCTAGATTTTTTAAATTCTGTTTCAGGGCTGGTCGAACTGCTAATTTGACGTCTGCTAAAGATACGGTTGAATGAACATTCAATCTTTTCTCTTCTCCGTACAATAATAGCTGTTGTCCTGTCATGCAACTATTGTTTCTCATTCTTGTGTCGTTGAGCGGTTGTTAATCAAGCAAGGATGCCAGCGTTGGGTGACGTGCAGTGCACACGCGTCAACAATCAGAGACGTCAGCCGCAGCTCCAACGAACAATCAGTGCAGAGTGCATGGCTCGCTTGGAACACCTGGCCAATGAGATGGCTCAGTGGAGCTGGCCACAACAGACACACTTGACTCTCTCACAGCAACTCGAGGCCATCAACAGTGCCCTGGCAAAGCAACGGGCCGACCTGGCTCTTCAGCAGCAGTTCAACGCTGTCCCGCAGCCAGACACCATTGCAGTGGAGCGGCAGAAGCTGACCAGTGCACACGACCCTGTGACCACTGCAGTCCAAGAACACACAGTGGTGTCTGACTACATGCAAGCCGACCTGAGAACTACACACAGACCCAAGAGAACACCACTCTATGTTCCCTCCGAGTTCCTCTGGCAGCCACAAACCACGTCACCGCAACAAGAACAACGTCAGCACCAAGAGCAGGTGGCCCAGATGACCAAGAAAAAGGAGACGATGGAGGTGGAAGAGCGGTCTGCAAAGATCTGTGATTGGAGTCAGCCAGACGTGCAGAGACCGATGGCCCGACAATACATCAGCGTTCCTACTCAACAGAAGCTGGATATTCAGTGCAAGCCTAACTATCAGATCGCTGCGATGGAACAACACAACGAAGCGGTTTTCTCTGAGTATCAAGAACCCGCTCTGAGACAGAATCCACTGCCACAATGGGACGTTGATCAAGAACCGAGGGATCAGTTTGGGCATCCAAGATGGGCGGCTCCGGGCAGTCAAGCAGTGAGAACAGAGTGGCAAGGGCTGAGTGAGGTGCACACTGCGCTGCCTTCTCTACCTCCCATCCAGAAACAGTTCGTCCCCTCCTACTACGGCTGGGAGTGATTCGTGATCCTGCTGTGAACTTACATTCTCTACTAATTTTGACTTCTCTTTCAAGTGTTTCTTTAGTAAAATGTGCCAATTAAGAATCCTAAACAGGCTGGGCTGAACCGAGGATTTTTTATTCAATTTCAAAGAAATGAATGAAGAGACTGTCTTTGGACCGATCCAGTCTCACTATTCTGACACGGAATTGAAACTATGGCCCAGACAGACAGTTGAATGAAAGCTGGTACTGTGCATATTGATAAGTTCTTTTAAACACCTAAACGTTGATTTTTGTTGTATAAAGTGCGCGAATTACGATTTCTAGTCATTTCTTGAATCGTACATGTATGTATGTACCTGCCTCAATCCCGATTTTCGGACAAAATTCCCCCTCCCAGCCGGATTTTGGGGGTATATTTTTGAAAAACTATTTTGGGTTTCAAAAACCCTAAATAGGGTTCCGGAACCTTAATTTGGGTTTCAAAAACCTTGAATAGGGTTCCAGAACCCTAATTTGGGTTTCAAAAGCAAAAACAGATTTTTTTGCACGTTTTCAATAAAAAAATAGGATTTTCTGCACGTTTTAAAACAAATAGATAGGGTTTTAAAGGGCATTTTTGCACTTCGGCTGTTGCAAAATGGTGTCAACCTTCGAATCAATGCAAAAAAGACTCACGTAATTACGATTGGCACGGCTCAGAACCGTCGTTTACTAGAACAGCAGATCAGTGTGCAGCTAAATGACCAGCAGCTAGAATGTGTCTCAGAGGCCAAGAATCTTGGCATAGTGTTCGACCAGAACCTGAGCTTTCTGCCGCATCTTGAATTGGTGTCCGAGCGTTCTAAACGAGACCTGTTCGCCATCAGCAGAGTGCGGAGCTGCCTGCCGAGAAAGACGCTCATTCGTACCATCGAAACTGCCGTGCTGCCCAAGATGTACTACGCAGCTTCAGTCATCCAAGAAGCCCCGCCCTCCTATGTTAATCAGACTTTTCTGCCAGTGGTCAACTTTGCTGCGAAGTTGGTGGAAGGGCTGAGCAAATACGACCATGCAACTGAGTCGAGGAAAAAGCTTGGTTGGTCTGATCCGCTGACCGAACTGAAGTACCGAACTCAACTTCTGGCCTACAAGCTTTTTGTGGACAAAAATCCGATTGTCAGCTTTACTGTCTCTGAGAGCCGGCGATTTGCGTGCACTAATAGAGTACCAAAGCTGAGAGTGCCCCCTTTTATGACTGTCACTGCTAGAAAGTCGTATAGCTACAGAGCGGCAGTGCTTCTGAACGAAGCATTTGAGAACTTGGCTGTCATTTGTTTAATGCCTGTTAGCCTTGTTAGTTTTAAAACGTCTCTTAGAAAGTTTTATGACAGTCTTTTATAGTAATTCAGTGCTATTTTAGTACATGTAACTAGTCTAGTACGTATATATCCCTTGCGTCATGACCAACATTTGTTGCCATGTGACTGGTATGTGTAACCAAATCGCACGGGAATAAACTGTCTGTCTGTTTGTCTGACTTCTGACAGGATTTTAACCCGATTTTTGGTGCTCGAAACCCTGTTTTGAGCCCAAAAAAGGTCGCCGAAATCCAGTTTTGGACACTAAAAAAGTCGCTGAAATCCTAAAAAAGTCGCTAAAATTGAAATCAGGGCAGCTTGTCATCGGGAAGAGATTTGCCTAATGCAGACCAGACAAGCCTCTGTCAAGTTAGTTTAAAAATGATTGGCGGTGACGAAAAAACCAATTTTCTCGAAAACTTTCTTCAAGATCCCCAACTTTTTTATATCAAACGACAGCAAATTCCAAGGGCTACAAGATGCGAACATCAAATCAAACGTTCCACGTAGTTTAGAATGTGGTTTTTTGGAACAACCGAATTTTGGGAAAATCAACTTTTTATACAAGTGTCAAATCGCCAAGCGGACTCCAGATTCTAATTCCTCATTCAGTTGCGAGTTTGCTAATATATACACGTTTGGGATTCTTCACTATGTTGAGGAGAAAACTACATTTTTCCAGTGGTAGTGAGGGTCAAAAATTGCCCGGGATCTGTTGTACTATGGAAAATTGCCCAACATTTTTCAAATGTGACCCAAAAAGGAATATACGTACGACCTCAAAGCCGGCTCATATTCACGAGTCAAACTTAATTTAGGTCCATAGAATCAATTTTTTCAGTCCATTTGGAACTATGTGGTCGCGCGCGTTATACTAGTTAGGTGGGTTAGCCCACCAGGTGGGCCGGGCCGGGTCGGGCCCGAAAAAGGTACCCGTGCACAGCTCTATGAGGAACCCCTAAATGTACACACAGCACCTATACACATGCAATGTACATACTTGGAATGGACTAGGAAAGCTCGGTTCTTCTCCATATTTGTGCCTAAAAAGAGAATTATTATTGTTTTATCAATGTTACTTGTGTTGTAGGCTGGTGTTTATGTGAAGAAGTGATGAGCGACGCTCCAATCCAATTAGAGCCGCCGGTGTGTCGTCTGAGTCCGCAGGGCGGGTTAGCGGACCATCAACTGATCAACCTCTCGGACGTGCGTCTGGCTTTCAAGTGCAAGTGTTCCGACAACAGTCTCTATCGGTTCAATCCGGTCTTCGGCTTCATCGAGCCTGGCGGATCGGCTCGCCTCAACATCTTGCGACAGCCAGGATCTGCCAAGACCGACAAATTGCAGGTGCACGTGCTCCCGGTGGGCCCAGAAGAGATGAACGCCGAGAATCTGTTTGTGTCAGGCGGCAACTACCAGAAGGCTGAATTCCAACTGCTCACTTACTGATTTCTTCTATACTCCTTTGACTTTTACTCATTCGGATTGAGTGCAACTTGCTGCACATGCAGTTACAGACAAGTAAATTCTTCAGTGACAGTCCTACACATCAAAGCACTGGCCTAGCCTCAACCCACGATTTTCCAAGGGGATGCAAAAATTTATAAGTGAGAAATTTTTTCAAAAATTAGCCTGCTCAGTCTCTAATTTGTTCGAGTCTTAGTACTAAAACGGAAGAACTTTACTGAAGAGAACACAACTAGCTCTCCCGTTTCAGTACGTACATACGCATTGAATAAAGTTGAAAATGAAACGTATCAATCAGCGATAGAGGCTCGTGCCGTCAACGCGAGAAATTTTAAAAGATCACAAAAAATGCTCAAAAATTGCTTGCCAGAAAGTCGGAGGGGGGGGTCGGAAAAATCGTCTCGGGTGGGGGGGGGCGATGGGGGTCTGGCCAAAGTCGGGTAGGGCGCAGACCCCCGGATCCCCTGGTGTGCCCAAGACACCCATCCCCAACTCAGAAGCGCACACCATAGGGGACTCAAGCTATTTCAGAATAGGGGACTTTTCGGTTCTATTTTACTATAGGGACTCAAGCTATTTCAGAATAGAGGACCTTCCGGCTCTATTCTACAGGGTGTCTCAAAAAAAATGATCACATTTCTTTTTACTGCCATTTCCACAAATTTTGACCAAATAGGCTGAAATTTCGCCTATAGGTGCCAAAATTCGGGGAATTTTATGTGTTAAAGTTTGGTGCACTAGGCTTGACTCATTCACGAGAAACTTCAAAAAAAGTGAAATTTGTTAAATCAATAGTGAAAGCCGGTCGCCGAAAAATGATCACATTTCCTTTCACTACTATTTCCGCAAATTTCGACCAAATAGGCTGAAATTTGGACCATAGGTGCCAAAATTCGGGGAATTTTATGTGTCAAAGTTTGGTGCACTAGGCTTGACTAATTCTCGAGAAATTTTAAAAAAGGTGAAATTTGGTAATTTCAATAGTGAAAGCCGGTCACCGAAAAAACGTTACATTACATTATCGCCTAAACTCTAACGATAGCGTTGGAGTTCGTGCGTCAACTTTTTACACACGAATTACCCTGCGTTTACACTCCAAATTTCATCCAATTCCGACAAAAATTAGGAAAGATACAGGAAAAGGAAATGTTTCCATTTTTCGGTGACCGACTTTCACTATTGAAATTAACAAATTTCACCTTTTTTAAAATTTCTCGGGAATGAGTCAAGCGTAGTGCACCAAACTTTAACACATAAAATTCCCCGAATTGTGGCACCTACGATCCAAATTTCAGCCTATTTGGTCAAAATTTACGGAAATGGCAGTAAAAAGAAATATGATCATTTTTTTGAGACACCCTGTAAGGGACTCAATCTCTATTCTAGGATTCTGTATGTACATACAGTATGTACGTACGTGCTTTGCTTACTATCAATGTTCAATTTATTGCGTCGATTTTGTGTATTCGTTGCAGACAGGCAGTGGCAGTGCCAGACACGAGAAACTTTAATAGCAAAGCATCGATTAAGAGGAACATGGCCCACTTTTTGCTGGAGAGATAGGTTGAGCAGCTGATTAGTTTCGAACACAATCGGCCCGTCAGAGACACTGATTGTCCGCAGATCCACCGACAGAGATCAGTTGGCGTTCGTTACCAACCCATACTGGTCATTGTCATGCGGGCGCCGATTTAAAACAGGTAGGAAGCGGAGTTTGGCGTGGGCGCCGAATCTGTTGGGATGCGTTGAGTCCCCTAAAGTAGAATAGGTCTTGAGTCCCCTATACTCTAATTTGTTCTTGCTCTAATAGTTGCTTTTGCTTGAGTCCCCTAAACCATGAAAATCACCGTGAAATGGGATAGTGCCGAACAAAATCCAGTTTGGCATAGTACAAAGTTGTCCAGGATGACCTGGATTCCACTACACGATAGCTCTAGCAACTCCATTCCGTCAACCGCCAACTGACTAAGACGCTTTAGAGTAGGTGGACCTAATTGGGTCGAACCGACTGTTTCCCTTCTCACTCTCTACTACGTTGACTTATAAAAAATGCACGTTTCACAGAAAAAAGTGTCTGAATTCAAGGGCTATCTAACGCACCAAACCAGTTTGTACAGATGTTGATGATGCCCGAGTAATGCGCCTTTTTAGCCACATAAATGTAACGTAGAACGGCGAGACTTGCAGAGAATAAGTAAGTCATCATACTGTACAGTTATAAAATTCCGGATAGATTTTAACCTATTTTTAAGGTTTTTGGATGAATTTCTGGAACCATCCAAATTAGGTCCACCTACTCTACAACCTAGTAAAAACGGGGCCAAATACATACAGTGACTATACAGTAAACAACACTTGTGCCAAATATGGTACCGGACCAAACGTTGCTATTTTCAGAGCTCTAAGAGAGGTTTATAGATTGAAAAATCGCTCTTTTAATGGTACATACATAAATAAGTGACCACAACCGTAGCATCATCGTAACGTAATAAGAAGTTACTGAGCACAGAACTTTCCCAATTGCTGCATCAAGAGAAGAGCATGGAAGCAAAAAGCAAATGTAAGCAGCATGGCATAAAATTCAAACGGCACGGGTCTCCAGCTAAGTTACACCAATTATGTGCACCATTCAAAAACAAAAACAAAATACATTCTAACGGAAATAAATTTGAGGCACTCTATATTCACCGAAGAAAAAACTGCTCTCAACATTCAACACAGCAAGTAATTTTCTGCAGAAGGCAGAAAACGAAATGGCGACTGTCTATTCTATCACTGTGCTGCCATCTACTACATTTGCACCTAGGAAACGTACTTTGCATACACGGGTGCCAAACAAAATGGTTTCACTGCTCAAAATGACACAACACAAATACATCGAACAAGAAAATATGTTAAGCGAAAACGACCGACATCTCTGGCTAACCGGATATTCATCAAAACAATTTTGATCAACAGCACTCCAGGAATGAACGCACCAAGGCAAACAATATTGCCAGAACTGTTTGCGGGGAAAGAAAAACAAAACCAACTTCGAATCGCGATATGTGCAGTGAAAAGACATGGAGTGGAAATACAATCAGTTGGTCAACGGAACTCTGAGCACAGCTTCACTTCCACGGTTGCTTGTATGGAACGCCTTTGCGGTTGCGGAGAGAGGGAATCCGGGTGGGCGTGCCTCCCAACGACACGTCGCTCACATCTGAACCGGCTCTCGACGGCGGTCGCGGGGACACAGCGCCTCCTCCGCGCGACGACGGTCGAGAACTCTGGCTGCTCTTCACCACACCTCTGCGTCTGTCTGAAACAGACTGCTTACCTACTGCTCTGAACAGAAACCAAAGCACCAGCAGTGGACATGTCGCTGTGCCTTCTGGATGTGATGCTGGACACCTCGGAGTCCGGACTGAGATAGGAGGAGGCGGCGGTGCTGCCCGTTCTGCTGCTTTTGCTCATCGGCACACTGCGCTCGGTCTTTTCTCTAATCTGCAAGGTGGAGACTGCAGTACTGGCACAGACACAGACAGACAGACAGACAGACAGACAGACAGACAGACAGACAGACAGACAGACAGACAGACAGACAGACAGACAGACAGACAGACAGACAGACAGACAGACAGACAGACAGACAGACAGACAGACAGGTCAGTCAGTACCTTCATGACAGGTCCGGGAGTGCTCCTGTACCGCGGGCTGCCCAAAGAACCGGAGGAAGTGGAATGCGGAGTGCCATTGGCCACTGGACTGCGTGTAGTCGAACGGAAGGCTTGCATCGTCTGTGTCACCCCTTCGGCCAGAATGAACTTCTCGCGCAACTCGAGATTGGTTCGGCCCTTGGCTGCAGCAGACGCACACTGACACACGGCCATACCAACAGCATGCAGAGGCCAGTCAAAGCACTAAGCGAAGCGAGGCAGCACAGGTCAGAACGACCATCTGGAGCGCTTGCGTCGGTGTTTAGGCAGTCGACGCGGACTGCGCACCGGAGAGGCACCGACGCTTCTGGAAGCACGCGCTCCAAACGAGCCGAACAGCAGAGGAACGTCTGCCTGTTGGTCTTCCAGGAAGGGAAGGTCGAAACGCAACGGAGGCGCTACTGGCAATACTGAACATGCAACCCGTTACCGTTAGTTGGTCCGAAGGAAGGCGGCAGAGAAAGGACCAGGCGTTAGACAGACTCTCTTACGCTCAGACACACACTCACCTCGGCAAGGATCGTTTTTGACCAGAAACTCATCCAACGCTTCCCAGCCACCGCCCACGCGAACCATCACAGTTGACCTCAAAATGCGCACCAGCCGCATTTTCTGGTTTTCACCAAACTGAAAACAAACTCAGCTCTTATCCTACGTACTATGAATGTGTGCCATTACCCTGTACTTGCCCTCGCCAACCATGCGAATGGGGTATTTGTTGATACAGGTGCACATCTGAGCTTGTCGCTTCACCTCATCCTGAATCTTCTCTACATCGGTTTTGGGCGCGCCAGACTAAAGCGGTGCTGCATACAAACTGACAGACAGAGCCAACGCGGTCTTACTGGTCGGTCCGGTCTGAGAGCTGCGATGAACTCCCGGTAATCAATGAAACCGTCACCCTTGTCAAAGAGATCAGCAACTTTGTTCATTTCCAGCCTTGTGGTAGGGAATTCTAAAAGTAGGATGTATTAGTCTAACCAAGGGATGAATATCCGTTAAGGTGAACAACGCCAACCAATGCTACAAGGAGACAAGCCTCATGCACACTTACTACGTCTTCTGACAGCTGCACAGTTGTAGGAAAGAACAGAGCATACGTACGCATTCAGGACAGGGCCGTATTCAGAAAACACGCTGGATGCAACAAGCGAGTTAATTTTTAGCATTTGCGATGTAGTAACGTTCTATTTAGCAAGTCTTTCGCATTCACAAAAACTAACACGCTACATTTCTAGCAAGTAGACTCACTACATTTTCTAGCCACCTCCGAGATGGCTAATTTAAAGAGGTAAATAGCGTGTCTTAAATCATGTATGAGCTGCAATGTGAAGCATAATTTTGCTCCACAGTGATGACATGTGATTTTTACTTTTGCCATGAATACGGTGTTTGAAGTGTTAACTTGCTAAGTACTTGCAGTCCTGTGTAGAACCTCTGTGACACCACCAATATGTAAGGTTAGAACACACTGACGGTGTTATAGCATTCGTACAGCAAAGGCAGCTTTAAAAACTAATGATGGGTCACAGAGCGCCAAGCAGAACGTACTACATCTAATGCTTTCTACATAGAACCTACAGTACTACTGTTGTCAATAGCAAAAGTGGCATGTGCTAGATCAAAACCGCACTAGTAGCAAGTAGACTTGTTCGTTGCTAGAAATTTTTGTGAATACGGCCTCAGAATTGAGAAAACTACGTAATACTGCCAGTAATGGAATGAGCGAGAGTTAAGTGAGAAGTTGTAGGTAAGAGAGGAGAGAGAGAACTCACTCGAGGCCATGATTCCGTCCACAAAGGCGTCTCGAGCAATTCTGCCGTCGCCGGTTCGATCTTGCCGGCGGAAAAAGTCCATAACTCTGGACTTTTTGTTGTTGTGCCAGTCCATGTAGCGAGCTCTCCATTCGTCCCAGCTGAACGCTTCTAATCTCTTTAGTTCCTTGAGGTAGCTCAACATATCCTGCAACTTGCGTTGACGCTCCATCGACTGCAGCCACAGCTGCCGCCATCGGTCCGACAACTGCTGCGCCTTCGGGTGGCGCGTTTTTCGTCTGAAACTCTACTCTCAGCGCCACGCACAGAGACGGACACACCTACTGTTGCTGAGGTTTCTTGGCACTCTTGCCTTCTTTGGTAGTCTCGCTCTGCTCCGCTTTGCGCCCCTTTGTCGCCTGGTCTACATCACCCTGTCGAGTTCGCAGATCGCTTTCGAACGCCTGATGCTCATCGATCAGCCTGCAACCACTGCACTGTAATGGAACAGTCACACAGTACCGGTTACCATACGACTGAGGGGTTGACCTCCTTCAGGCTATGACCTATCCCCTCCGGCCAGCGCTACTCCTCAGGAATTTTTAGGAAGAGTATTGTATAGAAAATTATGATAAAAGCAGGCATAGAATAGGTGCAAATGAGCTTAAAATAGCCTATTTTAACGAAAAAAATAAGCCTAAAAACCTTGATTTTACGAAAAAAATCGGAAAGTAGAAATTGTTGGCCTTCTTACAGCGGTAATGATGCATTGTTGAAAAAGGTGTTACCAGCAGACATGGGGGCTGGCATTTCGACAGAGGAGAAGTAGCAGCGGCTGAGGGGTTGAGGCGATGGTATAAATCTTATACATAGCTGTAATTTTGGCTAAAATTAACGGTTTTTGATTGTTTTTATTTACATATCAAAAAGATATTTTGAGCTAAATTAAAAGCGTATTTTTATGGCACGCCATAGAATTCCTGAGGGGGGGGCAGTCTCCTTTGCCCATATCTGGCCTGGTTACCACAGAAAATGCACTAACTTTACAATAAAACTACGTAGATGCAAAACTGCTGAAGAATTCAAACTGCTGTTTTGTCAGTTAGAATAGACGCAGTGCAGCGCAAATTGCAGAAAAGTACGTGCAATAGAGACTCGTAGGTAGGTACGTACCGTTCAACGACTTCCAGCTGCTCAGGAAGCGGCGTCTCTTCGGCTTGGTTGAGTGCGTTTTCTTTGGAGGCAATCCAAGCCAGCAACTGATCTATGAGTGCGTCCTGGTTCTTCAGAGATTGCAGCTGTTCGTTGAGTCGGTGGTCGCGTTGTTGCGCCCAGGCAGAGACCTCGTTCCAGCGAGACTGCAGGATGGTCAACCATCGCTTCATGGGCTGCACTGCGTTGGGATGACAGTTTTGCTGAATGTCAGTGCCCAACTCAACCGCACTATCCAGCTTCCCTTTATTACTGTCAAACTCTTGCTTTATTTCCTGTTAAATTGGTACACTCGCAACCGCAGTAAATCTTACAAAAATACGTACGTTTAGTTTAAGTAATTGCTCGTCCAAAGCATCTTGAGTATCTGGCAAAATCCCTGCAAATTTTAGCTTGTTTTCCATTTCGGCCAACCATTCTAACAGTGTATTTGCACTCTTGTAAAACGTCTCTGCCTACAAACCCACAATTGAAGGTTTAGAATGTGATCACTAACCTACCTCCTTGTAGGCTGACTGCAAACGGTCGTGTCTGATGTCAGACAGTCTTGAAACGTTGTCCCACTTGGCATCAAGTAGAGCCAACTGTTCCTGAATCTCAAACTGACTGTCGGCGTCTCCGCTCGCCAACAGTTCTTGTGCCGCTTTGCGCACAGTCTCTACATTAGCCGTGCGACCTTTCAGTTCTGTTTGGAAGTTCTTGTGCTGGTCGACTAAAGCAGAGACGGTCTCCAGGTCACCGCGCAATGCCATTTTCTCATCCAAGCTCGGCTCCACTTTGTCCAGCCAATCGAGCAAAGCGGCTAAGGCCTCTTTGAACTGGCCACTCAAGAGAAGCGCCTCCTCCAGATTTCGCTGTCTGCAACCGCTGACAATATGGGTCAGTTAAACTGAGCAACGAACGGACCTGTCAACGGCTGAGTTGCACAGACCATTCCATTTGTTTCTGAGCGTGTCTAGCATTTCTTGAATAAAACTCTGTTCAGACTTGGGAGCGTGGTCTTTCAAGTTCTTTCCTATTTTTGTCGTTTGATCGTAGTGGGGCTGGCGAATTCCCAGTTCTCGTTGGAAATCCTGCAAGACGCACGTAGAAAAAGTGCAGGCAGTAAAGTCAGTGCGCCACCTTGTGTCGAGTGAGTTGTTCGTTGATCTTCTCTGGATTGCTGGCCGCTTGCTCCTTCTGCTCGTCCAGCCAACTTCTTTGCTCGTCCAGCCACCCACATAGTTCTTGCCATGCCTCGTAAAACTGAAACATTTGGCAAATACACGTACGTACGCAAATTCGACTTCATTACGAAACCCTGATCTGCGATAGAAATAGTTTGTAAGAGAAAACAGTAAACGTAACAGCGCGGACCTCAGTGGCTTCCTGATATCCCAAGTCGAGCTGACGACCGCGGTCGGCTGTGCGCGACGCAACCTTGTCGAAGCGATGTTTGGCTGAGACCAGCAGATTTTTTATTGGAATGGCGTCTTTCTTTTCACAGTAGTACTGCAATTTTGTTCCTCGACTTTGCAGCTCGTTCACAACCTCTCTGTGGGTCTGCACTTGACCGTAAAATATCTAAAGGAACACAGGTGAATATAGTAAGAGATCACAAGAACCCAGTACGTTCTGGTCTTCCATCTGGTCTTTGAGTGGTTCGAGCAACCTAGACACAGGTTGCAAACTATTCAGTATCTGCTCGGCCCGGCCCAACCAATCGTTAAAGTTCGTGATCATCTCATGGAAGTCTTGAGCATCTCGTAGTGCGATTTCCAATTTGGTCTAAAACGCATGCGTTCTTGTGAAAACATGTGTTCTGCCAAACAAAATACTTTGCGATCGGAGGCTTTGGTTCGAACCTGATCCCACTTCTGTTTCATGGATTTGAGTCTATGCGCCAGCGCTGAGTTGGCGTTCTCAGCCGAGTTAGCCATATACTCGTCGCCAGACGACAGCACAGTTTCCAGCTGCGGTTTCTTGTCTTCGATTTCCTGCTCGATCGCCTAAACGACTGCACCAGTAAAAAGGCATAATGACAGCAGCAACTGACAGCAAAGTCGTCCAGTTGTTGTCTGGCAGTTTCTGGCAATCCGCCGGTAGGTTTGCTGCTACTGAGAGCTTGGTCAAGGTCCTGAAGCCAGAGCATCCAGCGTTCCACCTGACCACCGAAGCTCTCAGCCTCGCCCTTGCACAATTGCAGCTGTGCCAGTTTGTCATCGAGCTTGCGACGCAGCTCCTGCCAGCGTTGGTTGAGCAGGTCCAGCTTGCTCTGCGTGGCTTCCGGGGACTCGCTACCGGCCTGCATCATGCGCTCACCGGCCGCGTTCAACGTGTCCACGCTGGTTTCATGACACAACACGTCGTTCTCCAGTACTTTGTGTTTGGCCAGCTCGATCTCGGTCTGTCTCAAGTCGCCGGGAGTGGGCTTGATTTCGTCGAGTGTGTGTTCGCTCTTACCGATCCACTCGATCAGCTGGTCGTAAGCCTGTTGGAACTGACCCATTTCAAGCAAGGCTCGCTCCAGTCGCTGCTGACGGTCGTTCAGTGCCGTGTTCAACCGGTCCCAGCGGGAGTTCAATTCGAGCAACGGTTTGCGCAAGGCGGCCGCTTGACTAGGAGAGGCCTGGTCGATGAGCTCAGTGCAGGCCTGCACCAGCCGCTCCTTCTCCACCGCTTGCTGGTCCACTTGCTCTCTGAACGCACTCAGCTTCTGGATCTCGTCCTGGATCTGCTCCAGTGCCACCGCAGAGACCGGCGGCCACGATGCCACTTGCTCCTCTGCCCCAGCTAGCCAACGCAGAATGCTGGCGAGCAGGTCGTGGAAAGCCATGGCACGATCCATGGCCTCCAGTAGGTCTTTGTGTCGCAGTTGGAACAGACCGGTGACGGTCTGCCACGAATCGTCCAACTGAGCCATGCCCAGCTCTATTTCTGGTCGCTCCGACTGACCGACCAGACCCAGCAGACGCTGACCTGCCTCCTTACACATGTCGATCCTGGGCACCGCATCGTGCAGTTCTGTTTCGATCGCCTGCAATACTAACTTGCACAGTACATTCTGACGCAACCACAGTACCAGGAGATCGTCCTGTTGGCTCTTTATGGCTTCGGGTTCGCAGGCAGGTGGTTCGGCACTTTCGAGTCGTTTCTTGAGGGATTGTACAGCCTCCATGCACTGCTGCAATTCATCCCAGAACATTTCAGCTGCCTTCAACGTTTCGTCCAGCGTACGACCGCGCACATCTGTGCCATTTTGAATCTCATCCCACAAAGCATCCAACTTGGTGATTTTGTCCGCGATCTCTGCAAAGCAAAACATCACTGTGCACTGCAGCCAGGTAGACGGCTACCTTTAATGGCGGGATCATCCGGCTGTGCCTTGGCAATAATGTCGCTGGCGGCTTCTTTGACTGCCTGGAAGGCCTGACTTTTGTGTTCCAGCTGCTGCATCAGTGCACAGTTGTCTTCGATTTGAGAGCGCAGCTTGTCAGGATGAGAGGCGACGGGGTCGGGATTTCGCACTTGATCGGCGGTGGCAGTGAGATTGTCTAGGAGGAGGTCGAGTTTCCCTGAGAACTGCGCAGATTCCTGTACTGCCTCATCCAGTGCCAACTCCCTCGCACGCGCACTGTCCCTAAGCGCTGCGTAACGCTCGGATACCGACTCCGTCGTCTCACCAATACGCGCCGCGTCTTCCTCCGTACACAGATTTGCCAGGGCTGACCCGGTCTTCTCAAACTTTTCCACGATCGGTTTGTGAGACTGGATGTCATCCAACAGCATCTGAAATAAATGAATGGTTCTACCGAAACTACAGACTGTCCCGAAAATATGATAACTTTCTTTTTGCTGCCGTTTCCGAAAATCTCAACCAAATAAGTTGAAATTTGGAGTATAGGTGCTAAAATTCTTTGAAGTTTCCGTTAAAGTTTGGTTCATCAGTCTCGCCCCAATCCTGAGCAATTCAAGAATTTGTGAAATTTGAAAAACCTGCACATTGTGTGTTAAAAATGTAAACATTTCATTTTGCATTTCAACCATTTCCCCAAATCTTTACAAATGACCTGAAACTTACAGAATATCTGCTAAACAGCCGTAAATTTGCTCAGTTAATGCATATCGATTGAGTCAGTCTTGATGAGAAAATGAAGATCTTCGGTAAATATAGAACATCGGCTTTTTAACGTGGAGTTCAGGAAAATAGACCTTCAAAGGTATTCCTGACATTTCCACGGATGAAATGAAATCCCCCGCTTTTTATATTCTGCAAGTTTCAGATCATGTTTGCGGAAATGACAAAAAAATGAAGTAGTATAATACATTTTAACCTACTATTTGTAGGTTTTGAATATAACAAATTTCAGTAATTCTTGAATTTCTCAGGATTGAGTCGACCTGGTGCACCAAACTTTAACGCACAAAATTCAAGGATTTTGGCAACATTTGGTCAAGATTTGCCGAAAGGACAGCAAAGCCGCGTCGTTGGCTCAGTGGGTAGCTCGCTGCCTCTGAGTCACGGCGGCCCCTGCATCCCTAGCGGTTGCAGTGGTTCATCCTCTCCGCGCGGCAAGTTTCTTGCTGCAAAGAGTTGGTCGTCGGCACAACGCTCCACCCAGGCCACCGAAAGCTGGTTACAGCGAGTAGGTAAAATGGGAACCAACTGGATCTGCCGTTGCACCGAAGCCGCTCCACAAAGCATGCCGCGTTGGGAAGAAGATCTACGATGTCAGAAGAAGCTGTCTGAGAAACCAACTATGCCGGGAGCTCTCTGGTATATGGGGCACCGGCGGCCGTCGGGAGCTGTCAGCATCATGGCATCAACACGCCGGCCGCCCTCCTGGTGACAGGCACCCAGCAGCATGGCTAGGAGTGGCTGGCAGTGAAAGAAGGGCAACGTCCGAGATGACGAATCACGGGGAAGCGAAATGGACTTCGAGTCTGATCGCAGGCCGCAAGGCCCCCCGCACATCGGATCGGATCGGAAGGACAGCAAAAAGAAATGTTATCATATTTGTAGGACACCCAGCATGTACAGCCATACTTACAGCACTTACAGCCAGGTATGGGCAAAAGGAGGTGCAAATTTTTGAAGAATTTTAACAGAAATCTATTACGAAAATATGCCTAGATTAGGTATAAATGAGCTCAGAATAGATTGTTTTAATCTCATCCTCTCAACCCCCATCAGCCGCCGCTACCTCTTCAGCCCCCACAGGATTTGAAATTTACCACCCCCTCAGCTGGAATGAGCAGTCTGATTAAAGCATGAGTAATTTACATAGGCCATGCGTACACCTCGACTGATGAAGTACATTGTACGTCGCTTACTTGGTTGTGGGACTTCTGACGCTTCAGTTGTTCGGTTTGCAACCCAGGAATGACAGCAGGACAATTTTCAAGCTCCGTCTCTATAGCTGTCAGCCAATCGTTTAGTTCAGTCACCGACTCTCCGAACAACTCAGCCAAAGGCAAAGCTTGCTCCAGCACACTCAGTCGATCGACGCTCAACTGGCTCACTGAGTCCGACACTTGTTTGAGAGCCTGCAAAAGCTACAAATGTACAGACAGCGCAGATGCGCACACAGCTTTATGGCTGTTTCACGGTTCTTCTCAGCTCAAACATACTCAACGCCCCCGACAAGCTTAATTACCTACACATATGCAGCATTAACCTGTCTGGAACAGTGAAAAAATTTTGTGTTCTCCATTCTTAAACTCGACATGTTCCTCCGTTTGTTCACATGTACATTGTACCTGTTCTTCAACTGATGATTTCAACAAAGTTCTTGATCGCTCAAAAGTTTTTCTTTTAGAAAGAACATGCAAACTAGGGCAAAAAGTCGAAGAAAAGTTCACACATACAAGTTTTGGTAAATTCTTTCGCACCAGCCAACATTATATCTATAGCAATCGGTACTACATACTTCATGTTCACTAAGCCAAGCAGGCTAGCACTGCTTCACGCTCAGTTAACTAAACCTAGCCTAAGTCGCGTCTTGGCCATGGGTAGTCTCCGTTATACCGTGTGTCACGGCATCCGTGAGAGCGGTTGTTTGTGGGTGCGAAAGCGGTCGGTGCGACTGGAAGCAGTCGACGTAAAGCCCTACCCAGACAGCCGAATTTTCATTATTTTCTTGTTTTAAAAACAAAAATTATTGGACTTCAAATATTTTTAACAACTGAGGTCTGTCGGAGTCTGAAGCGAAAAAGGATAAATTTGAAAGCGTTTGAAAAACTACTGTTTGCTGAAAATAACATTTTCTAATAACGATCCTCTCAACTTCAAAATTTAACACCGTCAGTAGTAAAAAAGGCCAGAACGCACATCGATTTTGTCCTGAACAACGTGAGCTTCATCTCCGGAGCTGTCCATGTCGCGAGCCAATTTCTTGCCGGCGGCAATCAGATCTCTAACGCGAGTTTTCTGGGCGGCCACGTCGGTATTGAGCATTCGTTGATCGCGAACCTGCTGTCGCGTGATTTCTGGATCAGCCGAGGCAGCTCCCGCTGACGCCATGCGATTTTCGGCTTCTTTAAACCAATCGGTTAGATCGTCCATGTCATTCAACACCTAGCATATAGATAGTAGAAAGGAGTAGGTCTCTCATTAATGTCAGCTCACTTCCAGTGACCGTTTCTTTGCCATTTCAACGCGCTCAGCACGCCTCTGCACCTGCTCACAGACGCCGTCAAAGCGACGATTGAGCTGAGTTGTCAGAGACTCGATCGACTGAGCGCCTTCTCCAGGACTGAACTGACCCAAGCGATAGCCGACCGAATTGAGGTTCTCCAGATCGAATCGGAAAAATCCTATGTCCTCCTCCATGTTCTGCAATTAACTCGATGCTCAGCAAAAGTGTAGCAGCAAAAAGACAGACCTTGATCAGTTCATCTTGATGTTCAATCCCAACCTCGTCGATGCGCGAGAGATCACTCTCTACTGCAGACAGCCACTGGTCGATTTTCTGGTGACCTTCATGGTAGTTCTCAGCCAATGGCAGCGCTTCTTGCAGCTGACCGAGTTTGCTGTCGATTCTGCCGCTCAGTTCCTTGTACCGCAGCCGGAAGCCTTCCAAACGGCCTTGCAGAGCAACCGCCTCATCACCGGTGGTGTGCTTGCACAGCTCATGACCTTCATGCACTACTTCTGACACAACCGCTTGCTTCGAAGCGATCTCTTCGGCCAGACTCTAAACGACATCTCGCTACTGACAGTAAGTAGACAGCGCACTGACTCACCATCATGCCGTCACTCTGATCCTGCAACTGTTCAGGAAAGACCGAGAGCGGGTCGAAGCGCGACAGTCGCAGTTCTGCGTCGTCCAACCAGAGCGCAAGCTCATCAGTGTTGGCGAAGAAGGTCTGAATGCCGCGCGCCATGTCGTCCAACAGGTCAGCAACGGATTCGGTCGTAGTGCCCAGTCGGTCGTATCTGTTGGTCACATCAGTCAACTGGGCATCCAGTTGGTCGCCATCCTGCTCCGACACCACAGACATCAACTGCTGTCCCAGTTCCACCAGAGCGTCGACGTGCGGCCGCTGGGCATCTACCTCAGCGCACAGTTTCTAAAATGTCAGACTGCACTGCAACCACCAAGACCAACACACAACCTTCTGCTCTTCCATCTGGTCTTTCAGTTTTTCCTCGTCAGTAGGCACATTCCCGAGCTGCTGCACTCGCTTCTCTGTCGAATCGAGCCAGGAAACCAGCGGACCGAGCGCGTCAGACCACTGTTCGGTGAGTCCCAGTGCCTCCTGCAGTTTGTCTTTTCTGTGGTCAGCTTGACCGCAGAGAGTGTTGTAGCGACCAGTCACGTCATCCACCTCTGACCGAACCTGAACGCGATCGTCGGCGCTGCCAGCCAGGGATTCCACTCGCTCGCCCAGCGCTACGAAACCCTCAATGCTGGGCTGCTTGTCCTCGATTAACTTTTGCAACAGCTTCTGTTCTTGCAGCTGAGCTTTCACCACTTTGTGGTCAGGAGACGGCGGTCGCTGATTCAGCACCAAATCTTCGGTGTCTTCCAGCCAGCCCAACAACGCATTGTAGGCGTCCTTGTAATTGCCGAGACCAAGCAACGCTCCGTCCAAGTTCTGCTCACGTTCGCCTATCTGAAATACATTCAATTACGTACGTACGTACTATGTGCACACAGTAGTCAGGCAATTAACAACCTACGTACTATTTAGTACCGACGGCACCGCATTTCGTCCTGATACCGACTGATACCGCTTTTCAGAATTATTACAGTCAGGCACTTAACGCCGTTTATGGTACCGGTACCTAGGCTAGTGGCACCATATGGTACCCCTACCTTCGCATTGGTACCGGTACCGCTACCATAATGGTATCACTCTGTTCAGATTTCGTACCATAGTGGTAATGGTACCGTCACCATATGGTACCCCTACCCATAGCCATACCTATGATACCACCACAGTGCCCGAAGGTAGCATATAGGGTGCCGATACCACATATAGTGCCACTAGCCTAGGTGCCGGTACCATAAACGGCGTTAAGTGCCGGACTGTATTAAGGGTACCAAATACAAGTTTAAAAGCTTTTGGTAGTACCGTTTTGTACCGGAACCAAATAATGTTATTTCTATGATCGCAAGATAGCTGTAGAAAGCAAATATAAAACAGACCCTTTTTCTTAAGTCCTCATTGAGATCACGTAGCTTGTACATCTGATTTTCTAACTTGGCGGTGTCAACTTCAGGAGAAGCCGATCTGACCAGTTCATTTCCGTCCGTGAGCAATTCTTGAATTTTGTCCGCCGTTGGCTGGAAGTCAGACTTGAATGTTCGAATGCTTTCCAGTTGCTCGCGCACGCCGTTAACGTTGGCGCTCAATGGACGTTGCAGCACGTCTGAGCTGAGAGAACGTGCAACTTCTTCCTCCGCCTGTCCCATTTCTTCCAGTGCACTGCTCACCTTAGCCCTCATCGTTTCTATTTCGTCTCGTCTAGCAACCGCTTTCTGATACACTTGACCAAGATCGGCAGCCAAGGTGTGCAAGCCCCTCAAAGTGTCGTCAGCATCTTGAGCATTGAGCTTATGAGAGATACTCTCAAACTGCTCTTTCACTGCGTCCACGTCTAACTGTTTGTTCCTGATATTGTCCAACAGTTCTTCAGCCTGTCGTTGTTGTGATGAAAGCTGGTCGGGGTCCCGAGCAGTTGCACCCAAGTCAGCAAAGTCCTGCTCCAACTGCTTAACGTCGTCCTTCAGAGAGTCGGTTTGGTCCTTGAACACTCTCATTAGATCCTGTGCACCTTCCAGATCGGCTATCTTCTGCTTGAGAGTGTCAATCATAGCCACAGCACGCGTGGCCAGGTCTTTCACTCTGGCAGAGGGATGTTTTTCAGGCGAAGCAACTCCAGAATCGTCATTGAGTACTTGCAAATTGGCAGCCGAATCGTGCGCTCGCGCCAATTTGGTGTTGACAGGTCCTTCGAGATCATCGAGAACGGCTCGCAGCTGTTCGACGGAGGTGTCTTGCGTGCGACTGAGCTCATTGTCGGCCAGCTCCAGTGCAGAACTGGCGTCGCCGAAGCTAGAATTGAAGTCCTGCCAAAGAACCAACTGGCGTTCGGTCTGCTCGGCCACTCCGCCGATCTCGTCCGACAGCTGCTGTTTGCGAGTTCGCAGCACGTCCAAGTCCGTTCGTACAGGCTCGTGGTCGGTCTCGGTGGCCTCCAGCAACTGCTCGCCAACCGCCTCGGCGGCCGACACCTCAGGCGCTCTGGAGGCAAAATCGCCCAGCAATGCTTGCACCTGCTGGTTTTGAGCTTCGCAAGTGTTGGCGTCATTGTGGTAAGGCACCAGCGCCAGCTCGGAATGGCGTTTCTCGGTTTGGTCAAGCAAATCGTGAGCCGTGTCTTTGGCCGACTGCCACTGCTTCTCTACTGAAGATGCCTTCTCCAGACGAGCCTTGCGGTCTTTGGTGGCCGCCAACAGCGGACCCCACTGGGCATCGAGCAGGTCCACTTTGTTCTGCAATTGGGAAGCAGCTGCACCGTCAGACTGAGCGAGCAGCTCCGACACTCTGGCCCTTAACAGACTCATCTGGCCTTCACCACCCAGCAACTGATGGTAGATCGGGTCGAACAGTTCCATTTGCTGCTGCAGCTTGTCGTCGTCCGCAGAAATAGGGTCTTGCTCCTGCAACGCTTGTCGCACGCCCGACAGCCAATCGATTGCTTCGTTGAACTGATCGTCCAACTGTTGGCCCTCCTGCAGGATGCCGGTAGCCGCCGAATGCATACTGTCTGCAAATATTTTATGTTTTACATTCTTTAGACTGCAGTTATTACGGTCAAAAGATTTAAAGAACTTTTTTGAAGGCTCAAAAATTTTTTAATCAATATGCAAATTAAGGCAAGAAGTAGGAAAATTTACGTATGTACATACATGCTATTTTTTGTAAATTCTTAGGAAGCAGTCAACATTTTATCTAGCAACCTGCATAATACTTCATTTGCACTGAGCCTAACAGCGACAGCGACTGCTTAAGAAATCCTTCCTTATGATTCACCTACGTAGAAGTGCCTCTAAAGACAATTTTCGGTTAAATTATGCAGTTATAGGCAGTGTTTAGACCTGTACTGGCGTTTTCGAACAGGTTTCTTAACTGACTTGAGGTGCAAAAGTGGAAAATTTGTTTTAATTACCTGTACTAGCACGCTGGACCCCTTAAGACTTCACAAAATTTTTTTAAAAAAGCAAAAATTTGCGGCCTTCAAACATTTTTTAATAACTGTGCTTTAGACTAAACTGACCCAGTTTGCCTACAAACTCGTTGTAAGGTAAGCGAATGCTCTGCACTTTGGAGTCCACTTCAGACTGCACAACAGGACTTGCACTGAGATCTGCCAACTTCCGATAGTTGTTTTCAATGTCGTTCAGTTCGGGAAGCTTGCCGTTCGCCTCTTCCTTTAGGCCCTCTATAGCTCCGAGGTGACTGTGCACTTGCATTGGGTTACTGGGAGTTCCAGACGCCAACGTATCGGTTCTTACAGAAGCATCTTGCAGCCAGTCACTAAAATAAACGATTAAAGTAAGCTACAGTACCTGCTAATAAATTATAACCCACACACATTTTCACAACTTATAAGCGAATTCGTATCTACACGTATTTTGAGCAATAGGAGCATCTATTTGTTTAGGTTAACAAGATGCTTTTATCGTTTAGAAAGCAAAACAACTGTCTGAACATTGTAAAAATGTCCCAATTTGAATTGAGACAACCCATTTCTATTCTAATCAAGAGAGAAAATCCAAAGAAAGTAAGTTTTTGACACAAGAATAGAAATGGTTGAGTTGAGTAGTGGCAAACATTGAGGCACCATTAAATTAGCGATTACCTGAAGCGGCTGTGTCTGTCAGCCGTCTCAGCGCCAAGTGTTTGAGCAGCGGTGAGGTTGCAATGGCGATCGTTGAGTTGTTCGGAGAGTTGCAGCCAGTTTCTGTTCACGTCGTCTGACTGGACACGAAGCTGCTCGACATCTGGTGTTACTTTCGGCGCACCTGTGATTAGACCATGGGCTATCTGGTTCATCTGATCCAGCACCGGTTTCTGCCCGTCAAACTCGTCCTGCATGATCTGAAACCGACACAACAGTTAGAGCGGCAATCTCAGATTTACAGCTTAGCCACCTTCATTTGCTCCAGTTGACTGTTGAGCAGTCGTGGGTCAGTGCTCAGAGGTCCCAGTACGTTTACCATCTTTTCTTTGGCGTGCAACCAATTGGAGAGCTGATCACGTGACGCCTGGAAGCCGCCTGCATCAGTCACTCTCTGACGACTGGCTTTACATTGGTCTTGCAGTCCGTCCCAGTCTTTCTCTAAGGCACTCTGCCCTTCTTGCAATGCTTGCAGAGCAGACACGTCACTGGCCGACTTCAGGCGAGTCAGATCGTGAGCCTGCGCCCGTAAGTCGTCCAGTTGCGGCCGGCGCTCCTTGATATCTTCCTCTAGACTCCTGATCTGCTGCAACATCCCGGCGCCCTGTTCTCGGTTTAGCGGCAGTCCGAGGTTGATCACAGTGTCATGCTGGTTGTCTAACCACTGCTGCAAGTCGTCCCGACTGCTCTCGTATTTTTCTAGACCATCCAGAATCGACTGCAGTTCCGCTCCGCTGTTGTTCAGCTCTTTCTCGAGCAACTCGTAACGCTGATTTATGTCCAACAACTCTTTCTGCACTGCACCAAACTCGTCCGACGCCGCAACAGTGCCCAAGCTGCCTACAGGGCTGGGTGCGTGCTCAAGTCGTTGCAGCGCAACCGTACAGGTGGTACCCAGGGTATTAACGAGATCTATTTCAGGTCTGTAGTCAGTGTGCTCCTGTAGGAGAGGCCTAAGTTGTGCTTGCTTCTCCTGCACAGTTTGGACAAGAAGCGAGGCGGCCGGCAGAGAGCGCAGCCGAGTTTCCATGTCTGTCAGCCAGTAGAGCACTTTGTCTCGCTGTTGCTCGTATTCGCTCAGCTGTTCTTTGCGTT
Organism: Sabatieria punctata; assembly: GCA_030248155.1. NCBI lineage: Eukaryota > Metazoa > Nematoda > Chromadorea > Araeolaimida > Comesomatidae > Sabatieria > Sabatieria punctata. Next base: position 65,632 of record JASANB010003579.1, read on the forward strand.
GCAGAAGCTCTTTTTGTCGCGCGCTCAGCAGACTCTGCATCTGTTGCCACTTGGCTTCCAGACCAGTGACTCGCTCGCGCACCGCATCCGTATCAGACACGTTAGGGAAGCCAAGCAGACTGACGTGATGGGCACGGATTTGTTCCAATTCGCTTGCTTTGGGAGCAGATTCTGTACGCAGTTCTTCCAGCAGAGTGTCGGTCTGCTCTTTGCTCAGCGAGTCTAGCGTAGGAGACACCCAGGCGTCGAAGCGGTCGGCGCCGGCATGGAATGTCCTCAGTTTAGCCTCAGCGTCGTTTAGGTTATCAGCCCAAGAGCGGCATTTGCGTACGACCAGGCCGTACCGCCTGTTCATGGCCAGCAGCTTATCAGGCAGACCGGCGGTAGACGCCGAAGGACTACTGGCCAACAGTTGGCCGATGGAACGTTCGAGTTGCTGCAGAGCCGGCTTTCGACTGTCGATGTCCGACTGCAGCAACTGCTGCTGGCGCCGCTAAAACCACGGAATCAGGTTGTTCCAGCCGAGGCCAACACTATTTTCATTTGAATAGCGCCGAATCAAATTGACAAAAAGACCAACCTGCTCATTTAGTTTTTGGTCGGACAGGGGCAGTGGTTGCGGCTGAGAGAGCTGCTCATCAGTGACGGCGAGCCAGGCCAGCAATTCCTCTGTGCCCGTAATAATTCCCTGCGACTCAGTCAAGTACACCTGCAGCTCGTTGCTGTAACTGCCGACCCGTTCCTTCGCATCTGCATACCTGCAACCAACACTACGTACTTAGTTGACAATCTGCGCACGCTACAAATTATCTCTTTCCAATTCACTTATTAACTATTCGGCCAAAGTCTGCACGGGCAGCACAGCACAAGTACGAACAACACAGACATGAAGAACACAAACCAAACACGTCAACACGCGGCGAACACAAATTTCTGTGGTTAAATTTGGCACCTCGTGTTGGTTTGATTTGGCTCTTTCAAGAGGACTACGTTGATTTCTACTCAAGATGGACATTCGGTTCAATTTCAGCACGGACAAAGAAAAAAGTGACTGACCGTTTATCGAGATCATCGCATTCTTCGTCGACCTGCTGCTTCTGAGCGGCGTGCTGTTGGGTGCCTTCGATAGCTGCTAAGTACTGAGTGCCTACTGTGCGAGTTTCAACCACATTGCCGTACCCGTTAACAACCCTAGCACCGATTGCTCGAGCTCCGTCCAACTGATACTGAATTTCGGTTGGATCAGCACCCGCCGGCTTGTTAATGGCACTTGTAGTTTCGCTTTCGACCTAGAAACCAGAGCAGCTTTTTGTTTAGTCGCAGCGCAGAGAAACCCCAGAAGGCTTGGAACCAATTTCAGTCGAGCAGACCTAAACAGCAGAAACAAAGAGCAGACCTACTTCAGAAAGCCAGTTTCTAGTGTCGACCAGTTTGTTCTGGTACTTAGTAGAAAGTTGGTCGACCACTGCGTGCAAGTCAGTGAGTTGATGGCACCGTCGAGAGAGCTGATCGTAGAGCTGCCGCACATCGTTCACCCGCTCCTTTACGCTCGTCTCGCTGAACACAGCCGCAGCAACGGACGGCGACTGCGTCTGCCTGAGCAGGTTCAACTCTTCCAAGTAGCCACGCAGCTCATCTTGCAGCTTGGAAGCCAAACACTCAATAGAACGCAAGTCCTCTTCATGCGAGATCACATCTTCAGTTATGGTCTGAAATTCACACGTACGCAATATGATGAAAGATTATCGTTAAATACAAGGATCATTCATTATTGTTCGATTGATTGTTTGTCTGTTGATTAGTGCATCAACCAATCGTCCACTACAGTAGTTGTGTTCTGTTTCGCAAAAGAGGAGGCATCCCAGTGCTCTTAAAAATTTAATCAAAGTCTGACCTGTGCTCGTTCTCTGCACCTCTGCAAGTTGCGAGGATCGCCCGAGGCAGCCACGAGATCGTCGATGCGACTGTCTGTGTCGCTAATCCATGATTTGAACCTGTGACACTCATGATCGAACTGACGCTCGATCTCGGAGCCCACTGTTGCTCTGAAATAGCAGACTGATTGAGCAGATTTGGGTTACAGACAGACAGACAGCCAAGCACGCAGTTGTCCTTAGAAACGCACTTGATATCGAACGACGGCGCCGCCGTAGCGGTCCAGTTCTGTCGGCCACAAAGCTGTTTCCATCTGAGCGTAGCCTGAGCGAGGCGAAAACAGCAGTTAGAACGGTTTTAGCGCTAGCAAATGACGCAAGTTGGTTACCAGAAATGGAATCATCGTTCAGCGATGGCGGCGGTCGGCCGACACAAAAGGAAGAGCGAGAGAAGAAAAGGCGGCGCGCGCAGGGAGAGGGCGGTCGGGCAGCCAACGAGGAGGAGCATGTACCAGCCGCCTACATATTGGATTTGGAGCGTCGATAAACAAAACGTGCTCGGCGCCCGACATAATCAATGCATAAAATAGCACGCACTACTGACTGCCGATCGTTCTCAGCTGACCAACTGACTGAGTTGCCTTTATCTCTTTCGCCACCATACCTCCTTCCTCCAGACCGCCTAAATTCGCGAAACTCCAACCGCAGACTTAGTTCTGAATTTAGCCGCGGTTAGCGTTTCCAAGTTCGGGAAAACGCACGAAAATAGAATCGCCAGCCGCACCGGTGGACGCTAGATTCAACTCCGGCCATCTCGTTTTTAGTGCGGTTGGGAGGGATTCCAGTCCGTCCAAATTCCGATTTCTGACCGCACATAAACTACTCCAATTGGTAGTGTTGTTAGGCTCTTTTTTCTAAAAAAAGGCTTTTTTATAAAAAAGCTTTTTTTGAAGGCCCATTTCGAAAATTTTTTATTTTATTCACAGTATGGAAATTTTGGGGGAAATCGCTGAATTTAGCCTTAGATATACATTAACTGTGCAGTTCTATCAATTTCTTGCCTATTCTAAGCCTAAAAATAGGTTTTGAAGGGCAGCAGCCACTCTGTGAGCAATTCTGCAGGTAGAATGTCGACTCTCAGGCTGTAACACTATGTTTGAACCAAAGTATCAGCTTTTGTATTTAAAGTTGCTTCTGATGCATCCTTGCAGCTCCTACAAGCTATATCTCATGTTAGGAAAAAATTTTGAAAAAAAAAAATTTCGAAATGGAAAATTTTCATAAAAAAAGCATTTTTTTGGCTTTAAAAAATTTTTTTTACAACTCTACCAATTGTATTGGTCTGCAATACGGGGATACTTCAGTTGGAGTAATTTTGGTGTGGTTAGAAAGCGGAATTTGGTCGGATGCGGCACCAACACAACAGCACTAAAAACGAGACGGGTGGAGTTGAATTTAGCGTTTCGTAGGCCGCGGGCCCCGCCCCTTGAACGATTGCTAAATGTACAAATAGTGAGAATATAAAGGAGCATGCAACTATAGCAAGGTTAGAAATCAAATAAGGAGAATCTCGGACCTTTTTCTAATGCGGAGCCTTAGCCTTTCCACACAGCGCCCGTCTTTTTTTTAGTTATTCTCAAACATCGATTATACGCCTGCCCACTTATTTTGCAGAACGGAAACACTAACCGCGGCTAAACTCGGAAGTAACCCTGTGGTACGTGTTTTGCGAATTTTGCGGTCTGTCGGAGGAGTTATCGCAATATCCCTGCTCTCCTGAATTCGGTAGGTGACTCATAAGCGCAGTTTCGCCCAGACGCATTGCTTACCGTGTCTATCGCAGACCTGCGAATCTCAGGACTTTTTCGGGCCTAGTTCCCAGCGTTTGCAAATTCGCACAAATTCTAATTTGTCCCTGATTCGGAAAACGCGAATTAACCGCCATTTTGTTTCGCACGCCTGCGAGTTTTGTGCAAAGTGCTCGTCGTTGATTTTTTGCACTCGGAATTTGACTAATTCGCGTTTTCGCGATTGTACTTCAAATGGAGTGCGGTCTTTTCGAGGAGGTTATCTTAATCTCTTCTACGTGGGCACACTCACCGGTCAAGCATGGCGGTCGAACGGCTTTGCAGACTGGAATAGACATCGCGCAGGTCGTCACGGTTTCGTCGCAGGTCGTGAAACTCGTTGGGACTAAGAATATCGGCACCTTCTGTACATAAGTGATCCGTGGTTTTCAGGGTCTCCGTCACCTCACCGTTAGCACCTTGCAGCTCAAATTTAAAGCTCTGCAAAGAACAACAAGTAATGAGGGAGCTGCGACCAAGCGGCAGGAGCATGCAGATGCAGTATCATAGGTTGCAGCAGTTAGCAAACCCAAGTTTCCGGAAGATGACTACTTATCTGTGTTGCGTGCGTATTCATGTTAACCACTGTTAACTTTCACTTTGCTTCAACAGTCAGAGAAAATGCAACAATATAATTTAGTTAAATCGGCGCCGAATAGACTGTTAGTTCTGTGACTGTTTAAAAACGATGTACATACTGTATGTACGAAAATATTTAAAAGGATTCCGGCCGTTCGACCGAACTTAAGTAAAACGTATTACCGGTACGTACAGTAGTCAGCACAATACGCAGCCAACACGGATGGGTCAACACCAGAAACTTAGGTAGCAGCGTTTGCACCAATTTTAACTAAAACAGAAAGCAAAAAGATTTGCGAAACAATCGACTTTTCCTGGCGTAGAATTTACTGAAATTTATTTACCAGATAATCATGCTTATAATCTGACTGCTAAAACGCATGAAAGTTCTACAAGGACAGCAGTAGCGTACGCAGGGGGTCTTGGTGGGTACACCGGTACACCCAGTTTGAGTCGGAGGTAGGAAGGAAAAATTAGGTAAAAATAAGAGAAAGTAATGAATTATGTACTAAAACTGTCTATTTTAGGTTCAGAATGCGTTTTAAATACCAATTTGAAGGCTAATTTTGTAAAATTTTCTTGCCCTAGCCAGACAACTTCAAATTTTACACCCCCTTTGCAAAAGCCACTGGAGGGCAGGGCAGTACGTACTGCAAGTGCTAATTGAGGTTGTGTGTGCGAGGCAATGGCTGCTAGAAGGTCTACTCCCGCAAACTGATACTGCAACGGCAAGCATAAGAAGAAGGGTAAGGCGGTAATCACTTTGAGAGAAGAAGTAATGGAAGTTAGACTGTTGGCAACGTTGCTGTGAGGGAATTGAGCCAAGGTGCGTTGCATCTCCGTCAGTCGAATCAGCAGTCGGTCGATGTCAGCCTTGACGGCTGCGCACGACTGCTCCACTGACTCCTGCAAGCAGCAGCTGTCACTAGCACTACACAGTAACAGATAAACATACAGCTACTAACCCACCTAAAAGCAACAGTTAGACCACTTGCGCAAACCCAATTTGGCCGCGGGGACGCACCCGTACATGAACCATAATGTTAAGTAAGCCTTGCACCTAATCACCAACGTGACGAAAGTGTGCGATACAATTAGAAAAAGTGCACAGTAGCAGCGCTGTGCTCTGTTACTACACCCAAGCTACGCACAATCAGGTGCGAAGCAGGATTCCGAATAATAGGTAAGGTAGTCCAGCAGAGTACCAAAATCTGTTTCCGTTGCAGAGCAGGATTTGACTATTACATACACTAATCTCATCTGAATGGAAAAAGCTGATTAGTATGGCTTTGTAGTAACGCTGTTTGTTATCCAACACAATCAATCAAATTGCAAACAAAAGCGCCGTTTACACGAAACTGTGAGAAACGGGACCTCTGAATCCCGGGAAAGGACGATAAAGCAAGAAAATGCGAAGCACAGCAATAAGTAAGCAAATAGTACGTACAGCTGAAGCAGGAAAGGCTATAAAGCAAGAAAGCCGAAAGCAGCCAATCATGTACGGGTATACACAGCAAGGCAAGAATAGAAGCAAGCAATGACAATTTCAGCAACAACACATACATACAAAGCCTCCACCGCATGGAAAAGCGAGCGAGCAAACAATTACCGATTAAATTAGCTGCATGGAGGACACCACAAACAGCAGCACACTGTTGACTTAGATCATACTTGTCAATGCTTTCGTCCACTATGAGTTTTCGGCCATAAGCCTGGGCCAAATCACACAGTTCTTTTGCTGTAGTATCAACGGTAGACCCACTGACCCCATCCATCAGGTGTTGACTGATAGCTTGAGGAACAGACAGCTTCTCCCCAGTCAAAGAATTTACAAACACTGTATTGGATACATCCAGCAGTTTTTTGACCACGCTCTCACCAAAGGACATGTCACCGGCAGAAGTAAATGGTGACTGAAACCGACATGTCTCCATGTTGAAAAGGCCGTAGTCCATAGCAGTTCTTAATGGAATGCGTTTAGTAGAGTCAAACAACAGATCAGACGCAAAAGCTTCGATGAAGGAGCACCGATTTCCAGAAAAAGAATTGAGGACATATGCTTCTGAGGTGTTTATCAGTCCTTCAGCACATGCTTTGTCCAGACGGATGAATGAATGGTTAGAAGTATCTTTAACAACTGCAGATGTTGGGTCAAGAATGTTCAGGCCAATCGCTTCTTCAAGAGTGCATTTTCGTTCTGACAAAGGGTCTGTAAGTATTCCTGTCACAAAATTGAAGTAGCCATTTTCGTACAGATAAGCAAAGCTGTAAGACTGGCGAGAAAAGGTCAGAAGACCATCGGTGTAACGCAGGATTAATGGGTACCACTGACCGGAAACGGGATCAACAGTGCATCTTCGAGAAAAATCGACCAGCTTCAACCGAACAGCAGTGTAGATTGGAATGAAGGTGTCATTTTTCACATCTTTAACAAACACGTCAGAGCAGTCCAACAAGCGGTTCTGAATTGCTGTACCAAGAGGCAAAGTCATTCTCAGACGAACATCACAGAATGTGCAGCGGCGCACATTAATCAAGTTTCGTTGACAGGCTTTGGCAAAGGTCATGTTTTGTTGGCAAGAGATCAAAACACCCTCCTCAAACGCTGTGATAAGTCCTATCCATTTGTTTCTGCTGATATCCAGCACCTCACAACGTGCAGCAGACAAAAGTTCCTCCAGAACAGCTACAGAAATTGGTTTCAGTTCCAGTGTTGTCTTATTCACATAAAAGCTTGTCTGTCTGTCGATTAAATCGAACTTGATTGCTTGGTCTAAGGTGAGCCAGTCTCCAGTGCAGGGATCCAAAAATTTGCACTTCTTTGGGCTGAAAAGGTTGTGGTGAAAGATCTGCTGCAGTGAGAGTGGCTTTGCTCCAGGAAGTATCACTCCTTTCTCCATTGCATCTATCAAGTCAAGTGGGGCCTGAGACTGTGGATCACTAATTGTGTTTCTGTCAGCATTTGCTTGCCCATTCTGAATAGCATGGAGCAACAATGTTGTACCGGTTGCTGTGCGAACAACTGATGTATCAGGGTCGATCAAGCCAACCATCAGTGATTGAGCTAGGGACAGTGATCGAGGTACCAATGGATGGCAGAATTTTTTTGCCGTTTGACAGTAGAAACCTAACTTCATAATGTCATATAGAGGTCGTTTTTCATATGGGTCGATAATGAGTCCATCAGCAAGAGCACCAAACAAGGACAATGTATGCCCATCTGACTCAGTATATGTTCCATCTACTTGACTGAGTAAATTGACTGCAAGAGCTTTGGAAACGGAATACCCTTGGTGATCCTTCTGAGACTTGATTGCAATCAGATTGGGGCAAATCACGTCAGACTTCAAAGCACTGCTTATGCTTAGGCTGATTCCAGAGGTCGTCAGGACTTCTCCAGTATTTTCATCAAACGATCCTGCTGCAATCAGCTGAAACAGTGTAACTGGCCAGAAGCTGTCAACCACTATGCGATTTCTCCAAGCAGCAGGAAGTGTCAAGCGCTGAGCTGTGCATGGGTCCACAATGCTGCCTGTGGTTGGGTTCAATTGTCCCAAGCTGACGGCACGTTTGTAGTCAATGAGTTGTTTGTTGGTTCTACCAGAAAGAATCTTGAATGAGTGCATGTCCAATGAACGCACTTTTATGGCTTCTTCCAGTGTCACATAGTTTCCAGTGCACACATCCAGGAAAAGTCCTTCAGCAGGTCGAATGAGTTGCAGTTCTATCAAAACCCTTAGTGGTACTGGCGGTTGCAGCTCAAAGACAAATCCAAGCTGAACAGCATCAGACAGGTCAATTTGCTCTCCATTGTTAAAGATGCAAGCCTCTCTCAGATCAACAAGACCTCGTTCAAGGGCTCTGGTTATAGTGAATGCTTGGCAAAGTTTGCTATCCCAAAGAAAGCAGAAACGCGTATGGATAAGTTCCTCTCTTAGTGCGTCATACAAGTCAATGGTGCGATGTGGTTTTGTTCGAACAGTGAGCCGCTTCCACTGCTTGTGAAAATTCGCTGATGAAACAGCATCAACAAGTGATGGCTTGAGGGGTTTGCGTCTGATTAGTTTCTGTTGTAGTGCAGTGTTAAGATCAACTACAGCTCCATTAGAACAAACATAGGCACCCAAGGTTGAGTTAATCAGCCCACTTCTAATGGAGCAAGAAACAGATGTAAAGCATGAGTTCTCAGGGTCATATACCAGAGTATTTGAGTCAAGTTTGATGAAATCGTAAAGAATGGCAGCTCTCAGCGTTAGATTACACACTTGAAAAAAGTTGAATAAGCCAGTCTTGCAGGAGTAATGCCCAAGTTGGAGTGCATCAGCTAATGTCAATGGAAAGCAGCAGCTAAGAAGGAGGTCCATGCGGTAAGCATCTTCCAGTGACACAATGTTTGATGCACACAAAGCAATGTTCCCATCATGCCTGAGGGTGCCACGCACTAGACACTGCTGCAGGTTCAAATAAGCACCAGCTACCTGAATCAGAGCTGAAGTACCGTCTATGAAGCCACCATTTCTTGCCATAGCTTGGTACAGGCCGGTCGGTTTTCCAGAGCAGGGATCAATGAAACTAGCTGTTTGCTGCTGGTATAATCCTGCACTCAGTGCATTCAAGATGGGAATTGGCTTTTCTAGACTCAGCAACAAACCAGTCATCAATGCTTCATCCAGTGTTTCAAACTTCTGAGTGTTAGGATTGTAAACCAGACCTGATGCATCAATCAGACCAAACTTAATGGCATCTGGTAAAACCAGAGAATGACCAAAGTCAGGGTTGGTGACAGCTGCAGACCAAGGTGATATCAGACCTATGTCCAAAGCTTTAGGTAGTGGAACGTGCTGCTTAGTTGTCTCATCAAAAAACAATCCAGTAGTTCGGTTGTAGACAGATGAATGTAAATGTTGGATAGACGGGATGAGAGGATATGGCTGAGCACACAGAACGGCTTGGCAGTCTCTAGCTACTGTAAACTGTGAATTCATACTAATGTACAGCTTTACATCTTCACCAGGCACTAAAGTGACTTCTTGAGCAGTTGTCCATTTGTTGGAAGCTTCAAATGGTACAGTGCTTTCAGTAAATGCACAGGAAATCTCGCTATTTACATAAGCCTGCGGGGAAGCAGATAGATGAGAGTGCCCAGCAGTTCCAGCAGATAAGAAACCACTGGACCCGCAGGTCTGCTGGGCAGCTACATCAAAAAAGGACCAGAGTCATCTTCATCATCAGTGCCACAATGTATGCCATCAGAGCAGACAGATCTTGGCTTGTGGACATTAGTTTCAGGTATTTCTGCTTCAGAGTCTGAAGAGCTTGATTCATCATCTGTGCCACAGTGAATACCATCAGTGCACTGGGGTCCACCTCTTCGCAATTCTGAAGGATGCCCATGCCAACTGATTTCTTTCTTGACATAGGCTGATTGGGTCTGTTGTGGAGAGTATGTGCGACCATGCCTTGGGGAGTAAGTTTGGGTGTGCCTTGGTGAGTAAGTTTGAGTAGTTTGTCTGGGAGAGTAAGAAGTCTGACTTGTCATTTGGCTTGTGAATCTGGGTGAAAAGCTGCGAGGACTTTCCAACTCTTCTATAGACAGGTTAAGTGCTTCCATTACAATCTTTGCTGCACTGGTTGGAATCATACGCATATGAGCTGCTTTGGGAATGGAGTAACGCCGACCAGACACAGGATGGACTACTTCACCAGTTATAAAATCAAGCAGCCCTGTTTCAGCAGCTTCACGAACTGAAATGACCCTACCAGAAACTGGATTCTCAATGCACTGATCATCAACATCAAAACTTTTCTGCTTCAGTGACTCAAGAAACTCATACTGCCGATCAGCAAAAGCTTGAGGGTCATCAATAAAGCTACGCCTGTGTTCTGAAGTGTCATCTGTTTTGACCCTTAGTGAAAGAGAGGGCTCCACACGCCTTGGGGACAGTTTCACTGAAACGTGTTCTGTAACATAACTGCTACTGCCTCTTTTGGGACCGCTAAGAGATTCTAATCTGAACTTGTATCCCTCAGTCTCATGTCGCTTGATTGCTTCAGCAATAGCTTGGCCAGCTTCCATTGGTGAAGCGATAACAGCAATCAAACCAGACTGTACTGCATCCTTTAAGTTGATTCTAGCACTTGATTTTGGCTCAATGAACTTGCCATTAGGGTCAACGCGGCCTGACAGAAGAGCTTCATGTAGGGTGAGTGTTTTTCCAGAATCAACGTCATACAGCAGCGAATCACCATCAATGACTCCACGATCTACAGCTTGCTTAAATGTGAGGTATAGACCAGTCTTTTGGTCCCTGATACGGCCAGAGTTTTCATCGAATTCTTCAGAATCAATAACATTTGCAAGATTTCTGTCATCAGTTCCTTCCAACGCTTCAACACTTCCAGTGTCAATGTAACCCTGTTCTAGTGCTTGGCTTAGGGTGAGTTTTCGTCCAGAATCGGGATCGGTAAAGGTGTTAGCTTTGACATCAATCAGTCCTTTACCCAGTGCTTCTGCAAATGTCCATTTGTCTACCCGTTTCAGTTTGTCCCCAATTGTTCTTGGAATCTTCCCTTCCTGAACAGCTCTGGCAATTGGAATAGTGACACCTTTGTTGATTTCTACAGTGCGATTGTGAGAATCAATCAAGCCAGAACTAACGGCTTCTAACAATGAAATCTCTCGATGAGACCGCCAGTCAAAGACAGCATTTTGGGTTAAGCAGTGCAATGTGTCTCCATCTACAAGTCCTTTCTGAGAAGCTTCTTGGAGTGAAAATTTCTCTTTAGTTATGGGGTTGCAATACATAGCAGCGCGTGGATCAACCAAACCATCATTCAGGGCACTGGTTACTGGCACTGCATAACCCTTTGTAGGATCATAGATGCCTTCTGAAGTAATGCTGGTGTACACAGGTTTCAGAACATCAAGCCAGGTTAATTTCTCTTTTGTGAATGGATTGAACACTTCTCCTGTACGTGGGTTCACAATTTCCAGTTCGATTGCCCTCTTCATCTCCAATTTATCACCACTTGCTGGATTGCATACACCTTTTGGTAGCACTTCTGACAGTGTCACATCTACCAAGCCCATGTTTGCAGCCTGCGGAAGGTCAATACTTTCACCATTGACAGGTTGTACATACACCATTTGCTCAATGTCCACCAGTTTGCAGCGAATTGCATCTTCTAAACTTATTTTGTCACCACTTGATGGATCCACAACACCGCGTGTCAATGCATGAACAATGTCAGAGCGAAAAACAGCATATGTTTTAGTTGTTTGCTTTCCTTTCTTGTCCACTTTTGCTAGGCCAACTCGCTGTGCATCTTTCAGAGACATAACACGCCCAGTTCTCAGGTCGCGTATTTGATCAATACCAGCAAATTCAGCATGGGGCTCCAATTCAACTGAATGAATTTGCGCTGTGCTTTTGACTGTTGTTTTCGTCTGTGTTGTAAATGGGTCACCATGAAGTTGAATTGTGAACTTCATTCCTGTAGACGGGTCTATGTACTCACCCATTTCCTGACCTTGGTCACCTCGAACCACCTTAACCATAACCTTCTTTCCACCAATGTCAACAAGCTCCTGCCGTCCTGGTCCTGTTAGTGGCTGATTTGCTAAGGCTTGATGCCTCTCAGAAGGGTCTTCTTGGTAAGTTTTTGAAACAGCCATTTGTGTTTGAAAGCTGCTCGGCTTTGCATGCTGATCTGCAACTTGGACTGCTGTTTGGGTTTGTGGTGTGAACTTGATGGCAGGAGCAACTTTAGAACCAGTAGATGTAACAGGCATAATAAGACCAGAAGTGAGCGCTTGCGAGAAGCTGATAGCATCACCAGATCTTTTGTTCAGAATCAGTCCATGAGCCAGGTCAACGATTTTGTCTCGTACTGCCTGAATAAAGCTGATTGTTCTGCCAGTATCTGGATCTCTGATTTGAATGCTGTTTCCATCTAGGTATCCTTTTGTAATGGCTTCATTTATATACAGCATTTGACCATCTTGCGTTTCAATTTGTCCAGCCCCAATATCCAAGCGTCCAGAGCTTAGTGCTGTCTCAAGAGTTTGTGGAACCATACCAGAGCGAATGAGACCAACCTCATAAGCTTCCTTCAGATCAATTCTTTGACCGTTGCGGTCAATCAGCATGCCTGCATTGGCATCAATGATTTCAGCTTGTATTGCATCTAGTAATGACATTTCCTGACCAGTTCGTTCATCAACAACAAGAGAATCGTAAGGGTTGAACAAGCCTTTGATAACACTTTCTTTCAGTGTCATCTGTTTTTTTGTGTCAGGATGCGTGAACAATCCAGTCTGTGGGTTGTACCAGCCCAAATCAATGATTTTTCGCAGAGTATAATCAACAAAGGCAGCAGGGCCAGCCACTAGAGCTTGTTTCTTTGTAACACCAGTGCGACTTTGTGTCTTTACCTTTGTGTAGAGAGCATCTCGCGCATGTTCAGGAACACCACCAGTAAGAAAAACAAGACCTTTTACAGCAGCTTCTGACAATGTGTACCGCCGACCATCTTTCTTGTCTGTGTACAGACCATGAGTTGAATCAACAATGCCCCATTTGCAGGCGTCCTCATAACTCATTTCTCTGCCTGTCAATGCATCTTGCACACGCACATTGCTTTGCTCAACATTGCCAGCTGTGATAGCTTGATCCAAGGTCATCTTTAGCCCACTTTTCTGATCAACAAATTCACCTGAGGTGGCATCAAATGACCACTGAGCTTCAGCTTCATCATAGCTCATTGTACCAACTGGCTTGAAACTCATAATTGGGCCGAGACCAGCACTGAACTGGATCACCTTTTGCGATGTGGCCTTGACAGGAGGTTCAGCTTCCACTTTTACAAGCTGTTGATCTATTGCCTGCTGAAGTGTTAGTTCTCCATGACGCCCTTTCACATGACCAGTTTGATCCATTATACCCATTTCTATTGCTTGTGACACTGAGAATTCTTTGCCACTTCTTTGATCTTTGACAGTAATAGCCGAAGCATTCAACACTCCAAGCTCAATAGCTTCTTCAAAAGACAATGAACGGTCTACATCAGGAGCAGTAACAAGACCAGTACTCATGTTCAAAAGACCTTGTCTCTCTGCTTCAAGAATATGCATTCCTTCAGCTGGAACCTCTAAGGAGCCTTTGCCACCCATGATTGCTCGATATGCAGAGACACCCCCAGGTGCACCTGATGCTGTGGTCTCAACGGTTCTAACTCGTTTAACAGTGGTAATAGATTCATCATAAGCTTTGTCAGGATAAACTTTTGGGGCTAACTGTTGGCTTGTTTCTGTGACACTCTCACTAGTTTTTTCCTCAATTGTTGGACCAGACTCGGCAGCTGCTGCAGGCACAACCCACTCACTTGTTGGATCAACAAGACCCAAATTCATTGCTTCTTGAAGACTCATCTCTTGGTCACCTTCACGGTAGCGCTGGCTACGTGAATCAATCAAACCTTGTTTCATTGCTTCTGCTAGAGTGACACGGATCTGGTTGTCAGCTTGTTCAGTTTTTGCACCAGGGCGAGAGATTCGTTTCCGCTGAAGTCTTGTTGGTTTAGCAGTTACCACCAAAGAAGGGTGGACATCAAATAGGCCAATCAACTGAAGAGCGCCTTTTAGTGATATGTAACCTGCTTCATATGCATCTTTTGGAGAGAGCTCCTGGTTGGACCACTTGTCAACAAACACAGCTTTTTCAGGATCGATTATCCCCTGTGAAATTGCTCTGAAAACTGTCAATTCTCCACCTTGTTTGTCTTTGATTCCACCAGGTGAAGTCAAAATTTGCAGCAACATTGGATCTACAAGATTCCTCTCCACAGTGTCTGGTAACAGAAAGCTTTCTCCAGTTTCCAAATCCAGAACCCGTTCTGATGGCAGAACTACTATGCCCTCACGAACAGCATCATTGAAACTCAAATTTGCGCCAGTTTTTGTGTTCTTTACAGCATTTACATGAAAGACAGAGTGACGCACACGGTCAACCAGAAAACCATCAACAGAAGCCTCATGTATGCTGTACACTTTTCCAGTTTCTGGATGAAGGTAGTTTCCACTGGAATCTAAAATGCCGCGTTCCAGAGCTTCAGCTATGCTAACAACATCTTTTTCTTCTGGGTCAACGATGTGCTGGACTTCAGCATCAACTAAACCCGCTGCAATGGCTTCCAACAGACTCATTCTTTTTTTTGTTCCACCATCAAAAAGTCGCCCAGTTGAGTCGATCAGATCTTTGGAAACAACCTCTCTCAGTGTTAATGGCTTCTGGATGAAATCTTGCTCAGAAGCTTGCTGCAATGTCAACGTCTGGTTTTTCTGCTTGTCAATAAAATTTCCCTGTCGTGTGTTAATGACATTTGAGAGCACTGCCTCGCTGAGGGTGATGCGCTCATGGTTCCTGGTGTCAACGATTTCGCGAACATTCAAGTTCAGCAAGTTTGTCCGTTTTGAGACAGCATCGCGCAGGGAAAACGTTTCCTTTGAATGGCGGTCCAGGAACTCGCCAGTTTGGGAGTTTATCAGCCTTTTCTCCAGACAGTCGGAAAGAGTGATGGCAATCATAGGGGACTGAGAAGAAGCTATGCTAATGTAGCCCTGTCGCAGAGCATCTTTCAAAGACATTGTTTCCTTAGAGTAACGGCCAGTAAACAGTCCAGAGTCAACATTGATGACGCCTTGTTCAATGGCTTGTTCAAGTGGTAATGGTGGCATTTTGAGTACACCCATTCGGACAAGCTTATGCTGGGTATCAAGTGAGAGGATGCGCTTTGAAACGGCATCATACAAACTGAGTATTTCCCCAGTGTTTGGATCTCGCAGCTGGCGACAGTCGGGATCGTACAGACCACTCTGGATAGCTTGAAGCAGAGTCACGCTTTGACCTGTATTTGGATCGCGAATGCCATAGCGGGCGCTTAGTGTATCTTGGAAGGAACCATCAATGTAGCCCAACTCAGCTGCCTTTTCAAGACTAATCTTGGAGCCAGAAACAATGTCAAAGAACGCCCCTTCATCAGAGTGCAGGTCCAGTAGGCCTTGACGAACTGCCTCAACGAATGTCAGAATTTCCCCAGTCTGTTTGTGCAATGTAGCCTCCATGTCATAGAATGACGTTTTCGTAACAGTTTCTTCTTGGTATATCTGCATTTCATCTTCGTGCTCTGTGATCCTTGCGCGCTCACTCATATCAGGAAGGTTTTCAAAAGTTTCAAGTTCCACCTGCTCTACTGCTTGATGTTGTTGCCAGCCATGTTGAAGTTGCAGCTCCTGTAAAGAAACATTTATGTTTGCCGGCTCCATAGTCCCGGCCAGCGGGATGTGGAGCCGACTGTGGTGAGTAATCTCAGCCTCAGGCAGCTTAGTTTGAAGCTCCCGCTCCCGGTCAGCCTTATCCCTTGCCTCAGCACGCTTTCTAGCATCCTCAGCTTTCCGTCGCTCCGCGTCCTCAGCAGCACGTCTGCGCGCCTCTTCCTCTGCTCTACGTCGGGCCTCTTCGTCTGCACGTCGTCGCGCTTCTTCCTCAGCAGCTCTGCGTCTCGCTTCTTCCTCTGCTCTGCGTCTGGCCTCCTCCTCAGCGCGTCTTCTGGCCGCGTCCTCGGCTGCACGTCTGCGCGCCTCTTCATCCGATGCTTCAAGTGCACGACGACGAGCTTCTTCCTCACGACGGCGCGCCTCCTCCTCGTCCCGCAGACGCCTCAAGCGTTCGGCTTCATCCTCGGCTGCCCTACGTCGGGCTTCCTCTTCTTCGCGCATGCGTCTTAGGCGCTCCGCCTCCTCCAAAGCACGCAGTCGAGCTTCTTCGGCCGCTCGTCTGATAGCCTCTTCTTCTGCTCTGCGTTTCTCTTCTTCATCCTACAATCAGCATTCACCATCCACCAACTACACTACCGAGGCACAGAAGCGGTTCACCATCAACAAACTTGTCCTAGTGAACTTTAGTGTTTGCCCAAGATTTGTTAGCGCAGTCACTCCCAACCACCAACTACCGTAAAGTTCCAAAACTGACAAGATCGTATGTTCAACAAACCGCCTCTTGTTTGAGCTGTTTTTTGCAAAGTCAGTCAGTTGGAACTAAATTAGTAGTGACCGACAAGACTTTCTGAAATCAATCACTATAAGAATGTTTTAGGAGTGCACGTGCAGTACAGGCAAGCAGGCAAGTGGAATGAATGCATAATAGCCAGGTCGGTTGAACGGTACAGTACGACTGCACCGCAGAAAACAACATGCACCGAACGACAACATAAACTTACCTCTCTATTTCTAAAATAGACTACCGTAGCACTGACAGAGATTAAGCGTTCTTTTACTTGGTACAGCGTATCGTATAGTTTACGTTTTGTGTTTGGCTAGTGTTTTGCTGAAGCAGTCGACAGTAAGTAAGGGTAAATGCTCTGTTGAGTCCAAACAAAATCTGTATGTAAACAACGCTGTCTACAAAGCCATACCGTTCAGGGGACTACAAAAGTCTAGCAACCCACTATGCTACCAAGGCTTCAGGTAACAAGCGGTCCAGTACGGCACCCAAAACAATTGAAATGAGAGCAAGACCCACCCATAGTCACAATCAAGCAAGGTGGCTGACCTGCTGCTGTCGCTTCCAGTTCTGAATCAGCACCTTGATCACGTTCTGTCGTTCCAAGATTATGCTGGCCAAGGCGGCGAACCGTCGATTCAGTTCGTCCAGCTCTCGACGCACTTGTTCGTGACCTTCTAGAGGGGGCGGCTGCGTCCGCCTGATTAGGCTGGAAAACTGCGAGCCGTGAACCGACAACATCGACTCGTAGTACTGCGTCAGTCGTAAGTCATGCGTCTGAAGAATACTACCGAGCTCACCAACAACACCAGCTTACACAACGGCACCTTGGCCTCTCTGATGAACTTGCCGCCCTGATTGTTTACGTGCTCGATGGCTTCAGTGCGCTCCTGCAGCTGGGAGTACTCGGCGATCAGCAGGTCCAACTCCGACTGATACTGCTCGGGCGTGAGCGAGTGAGGGTCGCGCAGGTTGTTGATGGTCTGCTCGACTCGGTCCAGCCAGTTTATCTCGTTCTCGTAGTCCGACCGATACTGCATCAAAATCTGCAGCGTCAACTCAGTCGACTTGAATCTGAAGCTAGCTGGTAAAGAAAAGAAAAGAAAAGACTGTCTGGTGCGCACCGTTCAAGCACTTGAGCGCACACGTTTTCCCATCTGACAGTCAGTCTCTGCACTTCGTCTTCCAGTCTGTCCACATCGGGGTGGTCGGCCACGTTGTAGCGCGTGCGTGCCACGTGCTGACGAAGCAGACCCAGATTAGTGGCCAGCTCGTCCATGACCGGTTGCTGCTGTTGCAGCAGCATGTTCAGTTCCTGCAAGGCGCACAATCGCAAAAGCACACAGCAGTACTGACTGATATACCAAAATTTCTGAGTGCATTGTGCGCAATTTGTTGAGGTCCGCCGGAAGAGTATCGAAAGACGACAAGGTTACTTCATGTCGTTTGACCAGATCGACCGCCTCATCCAAACCGTTGAGAACTGCCTCCAAAGACTTCAGCCTGCAATGATCTTGCACGTAAAGCAGACAACAGACAGAGACAGCGTCACCTTTCCACATACATACGCGACAGCTCCCACAGTTCCTCCCAGCGCGTGTTCAACTGATCCATCCGAGTGCGTTGCATAGGCGTCGGGTTAGGTAACTGACGGAATAACTCTTGAATGGCAGTGACGTCAGAATCAAGCGACTGAAATTTACGTACACAAGCATGAATTAAGACGACGGACAGCTCTACTTGTAAAGCGTCTTCGAACTCCTTGTGCTCCATAATCAGCGGTTCCAACGACTCGCTGTCTCTGGGCACTGCCTTGGCCACGCGTTCGTTCAACTTGCGCCAGGCTTCTTCCAGCTTCTCCAGCAACAACGAGACGCGCTTGTCGAATTCGTCTGACAGGTCTGGCTCTGTAAGTGCAGAGATTGCAGTCGGAGAAATGACAGCGGCAGAAGGAGTACCAGGTCCTTTCTGAGCCATCTGCAGAAGTTTGTAGAAGTGCTCGTTGGTGAGTCTCAGCTCTTCCCTCAGTCGAATGGCCAGAGGATCGTTGGGATCCATTTCACTCAGCAGCTTGTTGGCGTCGTCGTTCAGTGCCTGTATGATGGCGTCCCGCTGGTCAGGGTCGATGGCCAAGAACTGCTCGAGGTCCCACGACCGCACCGTCTTCATAGTGCTCAGCACCATGTTGTAGCGCACCCATCGGTGTTTCTCGATCCAGAGACGACGCAGACGGTCGAACTGAGCCTGCAGTCGCTGCAGATAGCCAACGAGCCGTTCGTCCGGCGGCGGAAAGCGGAAGACCACCGACGGCACAGCGCCCTCCTGCCCCTCAGCCGAGCGCACCTGCCAACGAATCAGGTCGGCGTTGTCTTGCAGACGACACTCATCGCCACGACGGATCGAAACCTGCAACTGCGCTATCATGCTATGTACGTGTGCAATCGGATTGTACATTTCTGTCCTGATAGTCGCAGAGAGCATGCACCGGCATCGGTCGCGAGATGCGTTCACCTCGCTGCCACAACGGAGAGATGGTGCGACTGCGCTCGATCAACGACATCATTATGTCTTTGTAGCGCTCCAGCATTTCTTGGATCTCCTACAATGTATCTGTTCAGATTTGAAGCTCCCCTCTCTAATGCAACCTACGTCCAGTTCTCTCAGCAACTTTTCGCCGTCATCCAAACTGAAGTCAGAGCGTTCGTAGTGCGACTCCAGCAGTTCTGTCTGCCGCTCCATCCACTGCTCGCACGTGCGCGCTTCTTCCATAAACTGAAAACTATTCGTCGTTTACAGAGCATGTCTACTAGCATGACAGTTATTTGTATTTGTTCTGTTACACTGCTCTGTGCACAAGTACAGCGCGTTGAAGTCAGCATTGTGAAACTCTTTTAATGCAAATGTTTGGTCGGAAGCTCTCACTGACTTTTCCAGGCATGTAGGTAGCTGATTGACATACTGCAGTCAGTGATAAAATGCATAAAAATTCGGCAACCTAGACTAAAAGTAAAAATATTCAAAATAGAACGTATCGCAACCAAATGTTTAAGTGTCAGTGAGAGGAAGTTTTAGAAACTGTCGTACGTACGTACGTACGCAGCGTAAAATTGGGTAAAATGTGGTTAGCGAAGACAAACGCAGTAGTAGACAGCGCACCCTGCAGACAGAGAGCGCAGTTGACATGCGCCGAAAGAAGAAGTACCAGTTTGAGGTTGGTGGCGTCCTGCAGATGCACTTCGAGACACTTAGCAAGGTTGAGCAGCCAGTCCCATTGGCTCTGCATTGTTGTCAGATAGACCTCGATCACATGCACAGCCGGGTGTCCCTGGTTGAGCAAGGCAGCACCTTGATTGTGCACCAGATTGAACTGCTCCTCGCGCAGCTCTATCTCGTGCAGCAGCTGTTTGTAGTAGTTCTGCAGCATCGGCAAGTCCAACTGGTTCACGTCCGACCAGTTGCGAGTCACTTCCAGCTCCTCGCGCTCATTAATCCACATCAGCTCGATCTGAGCGGCTCGCACGAACGCGATCAGCGAGTCCAAGTCAAGAACGCGACCGGTGGACAAGTCCTAGACCAACCATTTATTGGAGCACGGAGACCGAACCACTCGCACGGTTGATAGGGTAAAAAATTTAAAAAAAGCATTTTTGAAGGCTCAAAAAATTTTTTTTTGAAAAATCAATATGAAAATTGAGAGAAAAGTGGGAAAATTCACGTACATACATGTTTTTTTGTAAATTCTTTGGAAGCAGCCAATATTTTATCCAGCAACCTGCATAATACTTCTTTTGCATTGAGCCTAACAGCGACTGCTTAAGAAATCCTTCCTTAGTATTCACCTAGAAGTGCCTCTAAGACAATTTTCGGTGAAATTATGCAGTTACAGGCAGTGTTTAGACCTGTATTGTCGTTTACGAACAGGTTTCTTAACTGACTTGAGGTGAAAAAGTGGAAAATTTGTTGTAAGTACCTGTACTAGCGTGCTGGACCCATTTAAACGATTTAAAATAAATTTTTTTAATTTAAAAAAATGTTGGCCCTAAAAATTTTTTTAACAACTGTGGGCACTCACCCTCAGTTGCTGGTAGCTGGACTCCAGTGTGGCTAGCAAATCGCAGTACGCACCGGAATCTTCGGCCGCCACTTCAGCCTGCAAAAAAAGATGATGAAAAGACTTGTTTGTTTTAAGAATGCGATCTGTCGCAGAAACTGGTACCTGTCTGGCGATGCATTGATCCACATTCTGACGATAATCCATTACGTCTCGGTGATCGATTTTGTGTTGCTCAAACATTTGCTCCAGCACTTCTAACTCGTCAACGAATTCCATATCCGACAAATAGCGCTGAAAGATTTTGGCATTGTTAATAGGACCAACCGTCTTCGAACACACGTATCGTTCCTCGATCCACTCGATCGACTCTTCGCAGCTTCGAAACACCGAACTTCGTTTGATCTGGTACTGCTCTTCGTGTTGACGCATCTGCATTTCTGAGTGTTGATTCAGTTGTACGAACAGCTGCGTTTCAATGCGCTGCAGATAAGCCATCCGCCGCTGATGCAAACCCAGCACTCTGAAGCCCAGAATAGCTTAGTAGACACTTCCACAGCGGCAAAAAATAGGCTTCCGAAATTTCTAGTGTGGACCTGCAGGGATGTTTGGTGGCCTTCGGTTGGAGCACCCCTTAACCTCCCGCAACCCAAGAATAAAAACAATAGCTCACTGTTGATAGTAGTCGGTGGCCTGCGGGTGTCTGACAGCTTTCAGTTGTTCGACGTCTTCAAACATCCCGGCGATAGGAGCTTCCAGTTCATTCAGGTCGCGCACGATTCCGTCGAGAATGTCTTTCATTTCGGCCGGCGGCGTCATCTTGATGCGAGCCTCAGCCGATTCTATTCTTGTCAAAATAGCGTCCAGCTTTTCATTAGCAGCTCCGATAAGTTGGTGCAGTCTTCGCAGCAGGTCGGACAGACTGCCCTGCACGCCGGTGCGTTCTTGCAACAGATTATATCGGAACTCCATCGCTTGCAGCAGAGTGTTCCAAGCCCGATCCAGACCGGCCGTGGTCAGCTCTTCAACCACCGTCAGTTGGCCGGTTCCAGCAAACAATTTCTGCAACAATTTTCATTATTGGCACGTGTCGCCACGTCGTTAAACGCAGATCAGCCGTAATATATTGGTTGGTGATGCGGCGCAAAGGTCACAGAAAAAAGGGCTGATTGACCTTGAGACCGACCTCAACTCCATCATCTCACTGCTGCTACAAAAAAGAACCGAAAAACCACAAACCTCGAACTCTGCAAACTGATCGGCTAAGCGCTGTTTGTCGCGCAGACGTGTGGGTAACTCCTGTGCTTTGAATTTGTCCATTTCAGCCAGAAGTTGTCGCAGCTCAACTACGTGAGTGGGCATCTGTTTGTCCTGCATGATTTGCGTTGAACGCAGCACCCACTGTAGCCAATCACGAGCGTCCCGTTCGTAGTCGATCATATCTTGCTCGTACTTAAACAGACTCGCCACTACTCTGTCCGTTCAACGTTTCAACTTACTTTCTGGTATTCCGGCAAATTCGGCAGTGCATCGTACAGAGATGAGACATAGGTTATGACAGATTTTTCGTCTGGATTTTCCACGTCCATGTCTTCGGCATCCAACAGACGGGTAACGCCAAACTCGTGCTCGGCTGTCGAGAAAGCCGTCTCCAGACGCTCTCGATTGCTCGTGTTCCGAGAGCTCACCTGAACTCTTACACGTACAGTATCCGATGTAATCAAAAGCCGAGCTTACCTGAATCCAGTTGATTGCATCTGGTCTGTACCGATGTAGCACAGCGTTGAAGGCGAGACCATCTCGCCAGGAATTGGAGAAGTTTCTCACGTTCACTCCCGGATAACCAGCTGTCACTCGTCTCGCCCATTCCAATAAGGCATCTTTGGCACTTGTGCCGTCTTCCTGACCCCATGGCTCGCTCACCTACACTCAAACATATTAACTACTACACCCATCAGATTTCGTCGGCTACATGGGTGGCATGTTCTGAACGTCAAAATGCGACGTACCTCCATGGCAGGTCTATATACGTAGCTACCCATGTAGCCGGCAATAAAACGCAGTTTTCGACAAAATTGTGCTTGATTATTAATGCCATACTGAACAACGTTTGCACAAATTTAAAACCAGCACTTGAAATCCAGCATTGACAAATGCATAAGAAACAAAGTTCCGCCCGAAAGCAACTATCATGCAGTAGGGCAACTTTCGGCTGATTAAATGCAACCAACAGCTCTTACAGCCAAAAGGTAAAGTGCAGGCAGATAAAGTGCTTTCTCTACTCAGCAAAATGCAGGCACACAGACGTAGAGGTCAGGTACGGCTAACAGGTACATGCATGGGCCGGAGGCTTGAAGCTCTCGCCACACAAGGCCCTACCTTTGACGTCTAGGCTCCTTTAATCCCCCGTCGAATATTTTAGCGATTTTTTAGAAAAATCGGTAGCTTTACATCGATCCATTTTTTTGCCATTTTTAGTTAAACAGACCTATCCCCCTCTGTGACCGACTCAGGTATCTCCCTCTAGACGCGCGCGCGCGCGTGCGTGCGTGCGTGTGTGTGTGTGTGTGTGTGTGCTTGTGCTTGTGCTTACGTTTCGTGCCACCGGTTGTCTCCTAACTTCATCAAACTGCTACTACTGCAATAACACACACTCCCAAACTGACTCAGTCATAACGTCAACAAAAAGAACAATATGAAAACCGAAAATAACGTTTTTCTACTACAATAGGTCACTGTGTGGTGACACAGGAATGGCGCGACGCTATGTGCACTGTGAATTACAACCTAAAACCTATCAAAATCACAAGTGCAAATAACGCCAACTCAACATACAAAATGTGAACTGGGCCTAAGCATAATTATTGCTTTTTCGGAACTGGTGATGCAAGTTCAATATGGTTTCAGTACTAGTAGTTTCAGGACTTACAGCATACTGAAAGATATCTCAGGTTGTTTCAGAGTTAGTATAGTACCCTTAATAGGCAGTCATACATGGGGCGGGGGTGAGCGGGGTTTACCCAAACCGTGATCATGACACGGTCGTACATGCGACAGTCTCGCACAAGAATAAAAACGTCTATTTAGCAGAAAACACAATGGAGAGACCATCTAGAACCGACTTCCACCGCCTACGTAGAACAAAATTACGAGGTCTCTGTGAAATGCTGAATAATTTACAAGGCGAGTCTACCTATAGGAAAGCTATGTCAAGTCGAGAACGTCTAACCAGTACATATGTTGGGTATGCAGCATACATGTACTAGGGGGGTTTGGGGGGTTACCCCCTAGCTGAAAAGGCCAACCCCCTCACCCTCCACCCCCCCGAGAGAGGTTAAGGGACCCCCCACCCAAAAATACAAGTACTACCGGAGAGTGCTGCATAGGGTACCCCTCCAGATAGCGTACCCTGGGTACACTAACTGGCACTTAGTGCCGGATAGTGTACCCGGGGTACACTATTTGGAGACAGGTTTTATGTCACGGGTGTCCAAATTTTCCAATATTTCGGTAGCATTAAAGCAGGTCTACCTATATTTTTTCTCATTTTCAACAGTTTTTACTGACACAAAAGTCACAAGAATGAAACTTTGACAAACCACTCTCATTTACATAGCAAAACCAGATTCTCTCGATTGGAAAATTGCATTTTTGCTCAGAAATCGTGAAAACAAACAGTATAAAATGATTTCGCTAAGTGCCAGTTAGTGTACCGGGTACACTAACAGGATCTGATTTTTGTTGCGGAAAATGCTAAGTGCTGGTTAGTGTACCCGGGTACCCAATGCAGCACTCTCCGGTAGTAATGGCTCCAGTACTAACAAACTGGCTCAAAAATCACTAATTTTTAGCCTAAAATTCGCTTGAAAAGCCGCTGGAAACCGAATTTGGCGTTTCCACTGCTGATATTTAAGAGACATCGGTGTTTTTCGAAGCCCTTTTTATCATTTTTTGCTTGTTTTTAGCTCTAAAACACTATTTGGCAGCTTAAAATAGTGACTTTTTGCGTCCTAACTAAAAAACGGGCTAAAAATGCATTTCCAGGCGTTTTGGAGCGTTTTGAAATTTGGGACCCCCTCTGGGCGGAACCCCCCTCGACCCCCCACCTGAGGAAAACCCCCCTACCCCAGGTCGGTCCGGAGCGAGCTGTTACATATATGACTTGCAGTAAGGACACGAATTTCTCGATTGAAAATTTCATCTTTACAGATTTTCAAAACCGGTTTTTCGAATAACATACGTAAATGCTTTTTCGGATAAAAGCGAATAGGATATTTTCTGGTGAAAGTTGACCAGTCTGAAAAAGTTGATACCAAAAAAGTCGGAGAAAATTGTTAAAAATCGAAATTTCTAGATTTAAAACGGATTTACATACTAACTATGACACTATTGTATTTCAGCAAATACGAGCACTGTGTGCGCACTAACACGGAAAATTGACGTCGGAAATAATACCACAGTTGCAGTTTTAGCTAGCAACACAATTCGAGGATCCATGGCAGTTTTATTGGCAATCAAGTATGTTGAGCAGCAAAATTCAGCGCTAAGTTAAATTATATCACATTATTGGTTTTCAGATGTATAACATAACAAAATTGCATGAAGATCATGTACTTCTTTCAAAATTCAGCTAATTATGCTGTCTGTTGCCACACAGTGACAAACACAATTTTTTGGACATCTTTCTCCATAAATTATTTTCGAATTTTTTCGGATATTTTTTTGTAGTTTCCGGATATTTGAGCCGTTTTCGGGTATATCCTCGGTTTTTTCAAATAATTCAGAAATTTGTGTCCATACATGTAACAGGTCACCCGCCGAAGGGGGAAGGGGGTTGGAGTCAGGCGCCGGCCCGGGGGTCTGAGCCCAAATTCCAGGGGAGGGAGGGGTTTAGGTACTATACAATAAAAAATCGCAAAAATCGCTAATTTGAACAGCTAAATACAGCTTAAAAACAAACGTGCTATCTTGTAGTTGTAGTGTCTGAAATTCTATAAAAATCGCAAGACTTTTTCTGACAAAATTACTTGCCAAAAAATCGGAGGGAGGTCCCCGATCGGGGGGTCCGGCCTAGGTCAGGTGGACCCGGACCCTCTGTTACATGTACTGTACGTGTTCCTAGTTTACAAACACCACCAGATTACTGATAAACAATTGGTCCATACATGTACTGTAACAGGGGGTCCCGGGTCTGCCCCAGCCGACGTAAGCTAGACCTCCGATCGGGCAACCCCCTCCAATTTTTCTGGCAAATAACTTTTTGAGCAAATTGTTGCGATTTTTTAGAATTTCAGACACTAAAACTGCTAAAATCGGCTGTAAAACAGCACTTTTTAGCTGTATTTGAGCCCAAATTAGCAATTTTTGACGATTTTTAGCAGAGAAATAGTAACTTTCTACGATTTGTGTGTTTTTAGTGCCCAACTCCCTCCCTAAGATTCGGCGCCAGACCCTAATTAGGGTTCCGGAACTCTATTCTGGACCTCAGAAACCCCAATTACGTTTCAGGTTTAGGGCTCTGAAACTCTGTTTACGGGTTTAGAAATCCAAAATAGAGTTTCAAAAAATACCCCCAGAATCCGGGGTGGGGGAATTTTCTCCGAAAATCGGGCCTGGGGAAATTCCCTTTTGCGACACTACATGTACAATGTATGGCCCCGCACTTGCAGGTAGGGTACGCTCGGTGATCGACTGTTTGTGAGTCAGGTTCTCTAGCAAAAATCCTGCTTTCGAGAATTTGTGTTGACAGAGTTGCCAACAGCGAATTGAGCGCTGTCCAGCACACATTCCCTCCGCAATTCATGCCTGACTAAGTCAACACACCTCCACAACTTGTCAGCTGCCCCCGGCTCGATGCATCGGCAGCACCGCTCCCAAACTCACACAGAATCGAAAAACCTGTCCCATTGCGGTACTTTTTGTAATTTTAATGGCACCGATTCTTATCAAATGTGTGGGGCACTTCGCCATTAAATGCACAAAATCTACAGATCACTGGGGAGCCAGATTTACGGTGTGCAATAAATCGGCCAATTCATACTGAATTCAAGTGCAGACGGGCAGAAACGACGTGTCATGGCGCACAAATGCACAAATCAAAGAGGCGCGATTGAATCGGAATGCCCGCGCAGCCGTGGGGCGCGTGCGCGACTAATAACAACTGCAGCAAGTGGCACACCTGAGGATTTGTATGAGTGATCGCAGCCGTGCCGAGCTCACCCTGCGCCTGCAATCACGATTTGACTAATAGCCAGAGCAAAATACACACTCGGCATTCCGGACGGCATTGCAGAGGCCTGCGGCAAAGTAATTCAAGATTGAGCGTCGGCAACGACTAATTTGAAAGGAGAAATGGCACTTCGTGCTTTGCCGATGCGTCAACAGGTTTGGCTAGCAAATAGCATTCCCACCGATTAGTAGTACTTGTAAGGCTCCTCGATTACGGTGCAACCCTAATTAATCAGCCCAATTTGACTGCTGTGCGCGAGCGCGCGCAATAACAAGTTAAGACGTTTCTACGCAGACGAGACGAGAGAGGGCCGCCAGTGATCGCAAGATCACGCATCGGTGCCTCGGCCGCTCTGGCCTGGCACAGTGCAAACTCGGCCTACTACGCACTGACCACTGCAATTGCCACACGACCATTTCGCCGACCGAGGAGGTCGTAGATCGAGCCAATAAGGCACAAGTCATAAAGATAACGCATGCATGAGTCGGCACTGTTTGCTCGCCAACAATTCTCCGGGCAAACAGCATTTATCAGCAGCGCAAGAACTAAGCGCAGCGGCACGGAGTCATAGAAGAACTCACTTTTTTGCGACGCGACCAATTGGCGTCCCTGTCTTTGCGGGACTTTTTGACACGCTGCACTTTGCGCTCGTAATGCTCGTGTGTCTCCAACGAGCTGCTTTCAGAGTATCCTTGCCCGGTCCAAGCGCCAGCCGGTTGCACTCGCCCGCGGTCGGCCGGAACAACCTGGCCATTGCGAGCGTCGCCGGTCTGGTCGCCGATGACAGAATCGTTTTGGTCGGCGCGAGAGAGCTCTTGCTTTCGCTCTGCTTTCTTCGAGTAACTCCTGAGCACCTTGTACATGATGCCGGTAGACCAGAGAAAGACCGATACAGACAACAGACAGCCGGCTGTCTCTCTCCAACTGAGCCACTCGCAGCGAATCAACGCACAGGAACCAGTTCGGAGCTGACTGGACGCCGCTGACGGCGCACCTACTGCCGAGGAGGGACCTCTGTACAACCAGTACAGAAAGGCCAGTCGACACCGACCAACATACAGATGACGCACACAGCCGCGTCCCAACCAACTGCTTCCACAAGCCAATCCGCTCCTACTAATGGAGCTACAGTAACTCCGCACCAGTCGAGAGCATCTGACCAGCCATTCAGCCGCCACCGGCAGTCGACGCACAACTACGCCGATACAGTGCAGAAAGTTTAAAGCCCATAACAAGAGGGCTGCGATGGAAAGATAAACAGCCATCGTCATTCTACAACGGTTTTGCTATCGCGATTTTTTGTAGAACAGCTCAAGCTGTCAGAGGCGGTGGCCTACACACGCCACCATGCTGTATGATCGGCCAGTTATCTCTGTTGTGCTACCCGGCCCGACGCACACGCCATGTCATGTTTATATACCTGCAGAAGCAGCTGCACTACAGTACAACTACAACGTGCACAAGATACGTATATTAGAGCCCAACCACTTCTTCGCATGCCTAGTAAGTAGAAAGCAGTTGGTGAATGCCAATGCAATGCGAGGTGTTGTTCACCTTGAAATCCAATCCACCATTTTTTGTCAGAGCCGCCATGCAGGATGGCATGCATCAGCAGCCCTCGCTACATTCCTGATTAAGATAACAACTGGCAGCGGGTCACGTTATTACTGGTTTGGACGCAAAACCGGCCGCCCATCGTCAAACTGTTTTTCTCGCAGCCGCAACTTGCCTAATAATTGAAGTGAAAGCCGTAAAATCTGCAGCCTATCACAATACAGCCCCGATGACTGGATTCATTCAACTTTAAGCACAATTGCTAGAGCAGCGTTTTTCCAAAACTGAACCGAGTCTACATTTAAATGTCACTGCACGAGGAAGTGGGCCAAAATGGCCATTTTTCGGGCCATGAGAAATAAAAGAATTGAATGAGATCGTTGAAAACTGACATCTAGATGTAGTTTTGATAGAAAAGAACGAAGTTGAGGTCCGTTTTGCTCTATCTCTCTTCATTCGTCTTATATGGAACCGTGTACCTTACAGATTATGATAAAACTCGATGTTGCCAAATTTAGAAATTAGATACAGAACCATAATAATATGTAAAAATATTCGCTGACCTTGTGGTGGCTTCCTTTTTTATTAACATCGAAAATTCCAATTTTTCGATCTCTCAAATTTTAAAAGCGAAAAACTCAAATTATTGTAGTAGGAAAAGTCGTTTGATTGGCTTCAAATATGCGCCATTTTGTCCTCTTTCGAATGGTGTAGAGTGGACGTGAGAGTGGGGCGGACCAGCCCATTCAGAACACGGTTGTACGTAATTCCTCTACTTTTATGCAATACGTCGTCGGCTAATTGCTGCTCTATTGTTGCACGTTCGAGTAGATGAGATTGTGTGTGTTGTAGGTATTGAAGCATTTGCACTGTATATAACACTTACTCGTCTAACCTGTTTGTCATTGTTTGTTTGTGTGCTCTCCCAGTAAATATTTTTCAGTATTTCTTCTCCAACAGTCTGACAAATAAATTACCCTGAGAAAAACGACAACCATTACTCTGAATTTTACAGTCAGGCACTTAACACCTATCAATATCATAACGGTACCGGTACTTGGGCAGTGGCCCAATATGGTACTCCAAGTTCGGACACTGTTGTGACACTCAGACATGGGCTAGCATTTCGGCTGAGCGGGTGGTAAATTCTCAAATCCTGAGGGGGTAGCGGCGGCTGATGGGGGTTGTGGGGAGGGTAAGCCAAAAAGTCTAATTTTTTTACTAAAATCAAGGTTTTTTTGGCTTATCTCTCGCTGTAATAGCTTAAAATAAGCCATTCTGAGCTCATTTACACCTTATTAAGCATACTTTTATCATATTTTTTTATAAAAAATCTTCCTAAAAATTCCTGAGGGGGTAGCGGCGGCCTAAGGGCGGTAAGTCAGAGCCTGATGGGGGTCAACCCTTTGACTGTCTGTCTGGTGACACCCTACCCTGGACCATGGCTGTCGCTAACACGTAATAGGGTATGAAATTCGATATGGCATCGGTTCGGTAACATAAGGTAGGGCTACCATTACGGTACCACCACGCTTATATGGACTGAAAAAATTGGAGGGAGGTGCCTGAGGTCGTTTCGGGATGGAATAGGCTTATTTACCGAAAAGTAGCCAAAAATAGCTTTAAAATAGTCTATTTCCCTAAACACATTTCCCCCGGCTAGTACGGGGCCTTGGCGGCCGAGGGAGGGGCTTGGCCAGCAGTCACTCAGTCAGCAAAAAGTAGTGGCCACATCAGACGAATACAATCGACCTGGACTTCGGGCAACTAGTACGTAGCCATTATCCATTCATGCTGCAGCCCAACGAGGCTGTGTATGCGTCTTAAGTGCTACTACTTTTCTACTATTTGACGGAGTGACCAACAGTTAACCCCTAACTATTAGACCCGTCATCTGCAAACGTGCGTAACCACAAATACGTACTGACCCAATGGTACCATAAGGTATTACTTCGGTAAAAATTTGTGCAAACATTGAACGGGCCCGAATTACGTTCACAACTCTTCTACACTAAACAAACAAAAATTAGTGTAACCTGGAAGTGAAGAATAATGGTCCATATGAGCCCCAATATGAGCTTGGCATTACCATCAACTATATCCTCCGGACGAATGTTCACAGTCTTTATCTGAAAAGCAAACGCAACACAGTATTGATCGTCCAAAATAAACAAAACAAGGACACCAAAAAAAAGAAAAAAGCACACTAAACTTCTCCAAAATCTGTGTTCATGGCCACCATCTGATCACCACCCGATCACAATCTGTTCACCACTTTTGCGTTCATTGTTTCTCCATCGAGAAATGTTCGCCACATTATTCATTAGGTAACACCGGAACATCATACACACGATCGACACAGACATGAACATCTCACATTGGCAGGCTACACTGAGTCGATACCAGTACAGAAGATGCGAACACCTGTTTTACACCAGGGAACACCACTTTTGGACAGTCAACACCAACTGGAAACACGGGAACACCACTTTTAGGCAGTCAACACAAATGGTGTTGCTAGTGTCAAACCAGTGTTTCTATTATTTGTATTGGTGTTGATTGTCTAAGAGGTGTGTTCCCGTGTTTCCAGTTGGTGTTGACGGTCCAAAAGGAGTGCTCGCTGGTGTAAAAGTGGTGTTCCGCTTTTTCAGTTGGTGTTGACTATCTGAAAGTGGTATTCGCTAGAGTCAAACGGGTGTTCGCAGATTTTGTACTGGTGTCGACTAGTATTGCCGGCCAATGTGAGATGTTCATGTCTGTGTCAATTGTGTGTATGATGTTCCTGGTGTTAGCGAATGAATAATGTGTGGAACATGTGTCGATGGGAAACAATGAACACAAAAGTGGTGATCAGGTGCTGATCTGGTGGTGATCGGATGGTGTCCAAGAACAGAATTTTAGGCCGATAAATAACGGGCGAACATGAACACGATGGAGAATCTGTGTTCACACTGCATTTCCGTTTTTCATGTTCACTGTTCGCCTTCCTTATGGAAAGGGGTGATTTCGAAAGGGTTACCTGCATCAGAGTCTGCAAACGGTTATGGCCTATCGATGCAGGACGAAGCGAAAACAAAAGCCTCAAATTTTTCATAACTGCCTCTTAATACATGAGTCGGGGGAGGCGGCGCTTATCCCCTCACTCGCACGGCCAAGGCCTGTACGATTTGTTAAGTAGTGGCCGATAGACTCAGTGAAAAATAACTACTACACCGGTTGTTAGCTAAGAATAATAAAGAACATGCTAGATAAACAAAATGAAAAATAAAGATATGTTAGAGAATTCACTAAAAATGCATCTTTGCATGTGAATTTTTCGAGTTGTTGCCCTAATTTGCGTACTATTTTTTCAAAAAAAATGAAAAATTTTGAGCCCTGAGAAAAGCCATGAAATTATTTTTTAAATCCTAACAACTGCGTGAACATCCACTATGTATACACGCACGCATACATATAACAGGGGGTCCGGGGTCTCCCCCCACCTGAATTACGCCAGACCCCACCACGATCGCCCCCCAGAGAGAGACACTTTTTTCCGACACCCTTCAAATTTTTCTGGCAAGTAATTTTTTCAGCAAAATTTTCGGAATTTCTGACACTAACATTGCTAAAATCGCCTGTAAAACATCACCTTTCAGCTGTATTTGAACCTAAATGAGCGATTCTTACTGTCGACGTATTGCTCAAAATTGCGAGTTGTGAGCGTTTTTAGTACCCAACCCCCTAAAATTTGAGCTCATACATGACCTGTTACATCCACGTATGCACGTACGTGTTTACCGCACACAAACATCAAACTTACCCTGCGCTGTCTGAGGAAATCAAGGCAAATCTCTACATTGCGAATGCAGTGAAAGCGCGTACGACCTCTCTCCCTTGTCTGAAAAACATAAAGCGTAAACTGTTTCCACATAAAGTATCTCAAGCTCAATCAATTGTGCTCTTTCGGTCATACAACTTTCACCTATGTACGGAGGTACAACACAATCTTATTTGCAATGCAACACTTTTTCGCTAACTACAACAAACAGCTGCTTTCACAGAAGAACACCGAACAAGTACACAATAGATATACTTTTTAATTGTTTTATTTTCGGTCGCTCAGCGTTCGAAAATAAGCATAGTTTTGGGCCTTAAATAATTTTACTTACACACACACACACGATCTTAGACGCGGATAGCAGTTTTACCATTTTAAGTGCTTTTTGGTGTATTAATTCTGTCTATAAAACAGGCCATCTTAATTTACGTTAGAACCAAAGATTGTGCTTTTAAAAGCAGCACCCTAGCCGAACGTCATACACAGATCTACAGTGATTTTGAAACGGCTTTGCTCAGGAGGTAGATCGACCTGACTTTTTATAAAATTTGTAACTAAACTGGCACTAAGTACGGCCAGTCATAATTTGAATTTTGCGGATGAACAGAGTACAGATGCCATAGCAAAATCCAAAGTTCCTTTCTGGCAGTTCTTTTTAAATAAATGAAATAATTCCAACAAAGGGACGTATTTTACAATTTGAACAAAACAGTTATTATGTATGAATCAGCGGTGTTTAGCAGATTTGAACCCAACTTGCCGTCTTTGCGTGAGATTCGCTGCCCGAAATTTCATCCAGGATCCCAACCCTTCCCTACGTTTAGACTAATATAACATCAGCCTAGCTTAAAAACTGTGCCAACCGTAGGTCAAGTAAAGCTAACAACGCACCGGACTGTGCGTTTTGTACGTTGTATCCTTCAATTACAGCACCCTTCCCAATTTAAACGGAACCAAAATCTATCAATTTGTAACAGGAAAACGTTCAACTAGTTGCAAGTGGGGTTAGACTATATTTTCGGAACATCCTCAGCCAATACAAAAAGACAGCACGGTATACGTGAATGAACTGCGATCATCCCACTCTGATGTAAAAAAGAAGGTACCAACCAATTTTTCCTGAGCAAGTACTTCAAGCAAGGCAATAAGATTGAATCCATCGCGAAGGTCCTCAAAGAGATCATCTACCCGTTTTGCAGCCTGAAACATTTCACGATGTTTGTCGGTCTGGCTAAACGTTTTGTATGTCTGCACTTTCAATCCGTTCTAGTATGCATCGGCAACAAGTAGACCGTAAATCAGGCAACAATGGCGAGAAGACGGCGCGGCGAGGCGACCGTGACGTATCTACAGCCTAATCTCAGACCGAAAGGATGATAAAAATTAGTTTTCCATTTGACCTTGCTCTTTGCCTTAGAAGCCCGCCGGTAGCAAGGACAGACAAAAACCATCCAATGACGGCGCTCGTTTTTAAACTTTGAATCAGCTTCATTTCAGACTTTCTCGCAGCTGACACAGCCGGACAAAGGTGCGTGGTGCCCAAAAAAGCGTTGGAGTTGGTCCCTCGCACATGGGCCCACAAAAACCTGCGGCCTTATCGCCAGCTTATGTGTGTCGAGGCTGTCCATTGGAGCTAATAGCCAGACGACTGGCCCCAATAAACACAGCCAATAAACTGTCAGCTCACACACGTGCTCCTACTCCACCACACTGCACTTAAACTGTTCTCTTTATGGCACACTCAACACTCCTAAAAAATTAATAATCCAAAAACCCGAAAGAGTTAAAACAATTGAACGCTGTCTACGTAAAAAGTGCGTGGCATCGTAACTATAAACAAGAACGTTGTGGTAAAACATAGTCCATGAAAACGTTAAAGCAACCAATGATTCACCACAAACAACATTCGTATTTGTGAGTATTGCTGTCACACTTACTTTTTTCAAATGTTTATTCACCCATTTGGTAAAAGTCTTCTTCTGAATCGTGTCCCGTTCATCTGAAACAAAAGGGCATTAAGCTTTCTCAACCAAAACGTTAGAGCAAGATCTTAGGTGCGGGGCCCATGCCAATGGCAAATGGAGCATTAGCAGAAAATTGTACCGCCTTTGCGCTTTCTGAAATCTTCCAACTCTTCCAAATGCTCCATTTTTGGTGATTTGCGGAAGTTGCGTGGAAAGGGCAAATTCTTCAGATAACCAAGCCAATAGTTCTCCACGACTGGGCTTAAACTTTCGGGCCCATTGTACTCGTCAACATGTGACGTTAGATATGGCGTTGCTTCCTCTGATGGCCGGCTCAACTGATAGGCGCCGTAAAACATATCGGCTTTACTACCTTACCCATAGCGTTTGGAAGATAAAAATTAGGCAACACTATCACTCGGCAACTTTGCTCCTTACTACACTGGTGGCCTATCAGAGCAATGTCAATTTGAAACTATATAATGACGAGCGATAGGGAGGCCTGCCATCAAAAGCACACACACACCTTTGTACTTCTCAAGGTTTTGTTCGTAATGAACCAGGCACTCGGATTCCACGGCCTCTTCGAAGCCGTCGGCCGTCCCGTTGCTGTGGCTACCTCCGTTTTGATAAAAATAATCGGTCATAATTCACACAGAGAAAACGTAATTTCCAGCCAAGTGTCACAAAAGAATGTTGTGTTGCCAACAACACTGCCAAATGTCTTTATAGTTAGATTGGCCCGATCTGGTGCACCAGGAACGGACACAAAAAACGACAAACCGGCCGTGAAGACCAGGAATTTGGGTTGTCGGTTGCAGACGGCGGAGGGGAGAAAGCAGTGAATGGCGCAGTCTACCGAAGCAGTAGCGAATGAGCGGCGGAAGAGCACGGCCAGGCCACGTAATGACGAAGCAGAGGGCAGGTGAATCAGAGCTGAGCTGGAGCCGCTGAACACCTGTTTTCGCCGACGCCACCACACAAAAACTAATAGGGCTGCACCGATCAAAGTTTGAACTGGCCGATCAACAACTGCCGTGCCAGTGGATGGGATAGGGCGTAAAAACGGGCAGGCACTGTCCAGTTCACCAACTCGACGACATTGACATGATACTTGGCTGATGGACGCGACAGCGCAGTTCGCCCTTCTTCCTTACTCAGCCGCCAACCACACCGCACCGCAGCAGACTCTGTCTCTCTTGCCTGGCGCTGACCGGCTGTTTGTTTTTCCGCGAAACGCCACACAGGCAGGCCGGGCCGACCGGTAAGTATAGGCAGACAGACAAGCCTGCACAAACGTCGGTTAGGGCCGCCTCCTGTGGCCACTCGGGTCAAACAGGTGTTACACTCTCTATGCACATGTACTGGCTTAACGGTCTCTGCACGTCGCCTCTTGTATGTAGGTACGACTCAAACAAATCGACGCCAGCAGATCATGGCGTGCGACGGCGTTCAGCACTGGCCAACAACGTGTGTCTGCATTTACGATAATCCTGCAATGTGCGCTCATCGAACCAAACCTGTTCTCTCTCTCAGCAGCAGCCGATTCTTTCAGCCACATAGGCCGTGCTGGGCCGGCTGTCCAGCGCTCTGTCTGCCCTGCCACTTGTCATTTCGGTCGGAACAACTTTATTTCCTTATGCAAATGCCACTCCCGTCACTATGCACCAATCAAGCGTTACTTGTGCCGTCCTATTATCCTGCGCTTCTAATGCACCATCCTTCAGCTGTGCATAAGCACCACCTATACACACTGACTGAGGTAACGCTTCCGAATGCGCCAAGTACGTACGGGTCAAAACTACGCAAATATTCGATCGCCCTGCCTCACGCTTTTGTCAATTGCCTCTTCTATTCAGTCAGTGGACTGGACGGCGAGGACGAGCAAGTATTCAAACAGCAAGGCAAGCCAACTCATTTGTGCGCTTGAGGAGCTCTGTGCACATAGCAACGCTGCAGAGAAGACGGCATCTATTTGTCTGAGGTAAAGACTTACAGTTTTGCTGCACTGTGTGCTCGTTTCCGCCGGGCGCCAAACTTTCCTGCTCATACGTTTGCTCTGCAGCGATGTCGCTGGCGTCCTCCTCTTTATCCGCAAATTCAGCGTCTTCGCGCAAAGCGTGCAAATAGCGTATGTCTTTGTCGCCGTCACCCACATCAACCAGTAAATTCTTGGAGGGGCGTCGTTTGGGAGCCGGCACGTTCGTAACTCCGGGCGCCCAAGACGATGATCTTGGCCGCGCCTTGCTAGCAACTGACTGCTTCGTACTAACATACAGGGACTGGCGCCGAGACATCGTCAGCGACGACTAGAAGCAGGAGAGAAAAAGGAACTGTCAAGTGACTGTAGGTAGCGCGGTTAGACTGGCAGAACCGACTCACAGCTACAAAAGGCAGCACTTGTCTCATAGCCATAACAAACAGCGCCAAGCCACTACGGTTCTGCCATTTGAGAGCGCATGAATCGTAATGTGCCGTATGTTTTGCGAGCTGTTTTCTGGTCGAAACCACCAACCGTTCAACCAGCTGCACTCTGGTTCCCTTTGCCCGGTGATCGATCAATCGCTGATCTGATAGATAGCAAACGTTGGCCGCCCGTTTGATTAAGCTCTCCCTGCGACTAAAGTTGAGGTCTGCACTAGAGTAATATACTATAATAGATGACTTTGTCGGCTCGCTTTACTACTCGACTGCTTGTGAGCGTTTATGTGGCAGCTGAGCAGACCAGCCACAAATCCTACTCAGCAGCTGTAAGTTCATTCAAGTTTCTGAGGCTTTGCAACACCAGCGCTTATCGCACTTCTGACCACACACTTCTCTGCAGGACCACCGATAGTGCAAACTTCTCAAAATTCGTTAACTTACCTGTCCGGGTCGGGGTGCGATAGGAGGGCTTGTCAGCTAGATAAGATTCCAGCTGGGCTTCGCCTTTGGAGGGGTGAAAAAATTTCAAAAAGCTTCAAATCCGTTTCGTTTGTTATTACGTATAATAGAGCTAAAAATCGCTAAAAATTCAAAACAGCCAAATTGGGTTTAAGAGCTAAAAACAAGTGTAAAATTACATAAAAGGCTTCTACTGGAACAACACCGATTAAATATTAGCAGCGAAAACGCCAAATTCTTCAAAAGCCTTCTATGCGAATTTTGTAACTAAAAATTGGTGATTTCTGAACTAATTTAGTTTGTTAGTGCTGGACTTGTAACTACATACAGTAGTACTTGTATTTTCGGGTCGGGCGGTCCCTAAACTGTCTCGGGGGTAGGGGAAGGGTAGTAAGGGTGGTTTGGCCATTTTCATGAGGGTAACCCCAAGTACATGTATGGCAAATAAACAACACTCTCAGACCTAAAAATTTGCGGCCTCATATTTTCAGTTCTTGAACTCCAAGCTATTTTGCTTTGGATTTTTCAGAATAATGTGAAACGTACACAGACTTTAGCTAGAGCCTAGTCTTTCAAAGCGACAGGGTCTGAATGTAAAGGAATTGGCTTGAATAAGTTGTGTCTGGCATAAAATAGATGTGTTCCCTGTTCAGAAATAGGTAGACCAACAAGCAAAGCAGTATTTTTGTTCAGTTGTGTCGTGTGTGACGACGCCTAAGGGTTCGATTAAGGCTGGTAACAACTCATGACAGACTTGTGGCACTTGTGTCATGAACTGGCAGTACGATGACAGAGAAGAGGCGAAGTAGTCAACCGGGCCGCCTTAGCCGTACTTTTTCATTCCACCCCAGTTGCCTATTGAACGTTCCCTCCCAGACTAGTGAGAGCTGGTATCGAATTAATAATAGGCCATAATCGCTTTGCCTTGATCAAATCGAGAAAAACAGCCGCATCCATATCCAAACCGTGCGTTCTCTGAGACGAAAATACGTTGAGAAGAGAGCTGTTTGCATCAGTGCCCCAATCGAATTTGCAAGCATCGTTTCCCGGGCTGTAAATTTTGGCATAACGGCTTTGCCGTCGGTTTTGTGTGGGGTACTGAGCTTTCACGGCACCAACCATCGGAGTTGTAGTAGTAGCAGGCAGAGCACCTATCGACTATTGTCGATGTCCGCCTCTGTCTGTTTAATGAATCACGCGGCAGCTATATATTTGTTCTGTTGCGTAATGCTATCCGACGGCCCACGTATCTTTGGATTGTGCCGTTGCCCACGGGCACCTTGTCAGGCAGATTTTTTCAGTGACGGCCAGCAAGAATAGCAATTTGCACTTAGAGAGGCCGGCCGTAGTAGCATCGGAGAGCGTTGCGTAATTGACTGGCATGAAGCAACGCAACAGAGGGCTTGGCTATCGCTCTGGCCACCCAGCCGATTAAAGGCAGTAGTAGCACCGGCAGCAGAGCAAGAAACCGTGGTTACCTGCGATTTTGAGCACTAGTCTGTCGGCAGCGTCCAGAGTAAAGACACTGAACGGCTGCGATCGCATCCAATCGTGCATGGAGAGCGAATGACACGAGCGGGAATCAACGTTCTGCAGAGAACTCCAGTCGTGCAGCAAGCAACTGGTGGGAGTGCTGGTTGCAGGAGGCGGTTCGCCCACCAACGACCGCGTCGAATGGGCACGCCGCTCGTACGAGGAGAACATCACCGGTCCCAAATCACAGAGGCACTGAAAATATGTTGTAGATAGAGACGCACCAGCAATCGGTTTGTTTCATAAGCTCAATCCAACTCAAAATCGTAACAAAGCGCGTGCACAGCACCCAAGCCGTCGGCGCAGACAAAGCGGCCGGCCGTGTCGCAGCCAAATGTTGGCGCACATCGCACGCTGCCAAGGCTGAAACCCATTGCGATGTGAGGCCGGCTCGGCTTCTCGCTGACTACGGTAGCCTACTGGCTAAAATTTGGAGTTTTGCCTTGCCGTCCTTCTTTTTTGGAGAATTCTTATCTTGCTTTGCTATACTCGTCAAAGGGCAAAGGTCTCTGATCTTGGAACTTTGCCTTTCGCTGTTAAATTTCTTCGCACTTGCGCTTCGAAAGTGACCTCAACAACCCATTTTCAACAACTAGGTAGCTAGCTTAGCTAGTAGTGGTCTCCTCCATCACATTAGAAAAAAAACTGATTGTTTGTTGAATCCTGTCCTGTGCACCAATTAGCTAACTCTGGAAGGAAGATTTGCCTACCTACAAACCCAAGAAAATTCATCTCAGCAGGTACCTACCAACTAGGGATGGGACCGGTATACGGTATTACAGTATTCTATTTTTTGGCTATACGGCATTATACGGTATTTTTTATACCTACCGTATAGTTTTAAACACATAATTATTTAGTTGTTTCTCAAAAAATTAGCGTATTTTTGTTAATTTTGATCCTAAAACACCAATTTTTGGTAAATTCTCTATTATTATTTTAGGGATGTAAATGGTATCCGGTATTTTTGGTATTTTCTCTAGGTATTTGGTATTTTTTATACCAAATAGTTTAAATAACTAAATAATTGTATTTTCAGCGATAAATTCTACATATTTTGCAAGTATATACCATGTCAGAGCTCTTCTGTGTTCTGTCCTTCACAGTTTTCTCTTTATTTCTAATTTATTAAAAGTTTAGCAATGCAGATACGCAGAACAAGTCGTCGCTTTACTGTTTCAGAGCAACAAAACAACAAAGAATTCTAACTGACCAGTTTAACTGTAACATAACAACCACTCATTTTTAAATTGCATCTGGTATTTGGTATTTTTTATACCATTTGCATCCAATTATTAGTATCAATAATGCATAAAAGAGTAGGAAGAGTGTGCCACTCAGAGGCCGATAAGTGCGCTGGCAGCACCAGCTGGTAATTACCAGAGGTGTCGCGAATTTCCCGACCCCTCCGGTAATTGCAGCGCGACCTGATTTTTGAGCGGGATATTCAATCTGTCTGGGAATAAAGCTGCGCCAGACGTGGGCTAGCATTTCGGCTGATGGGGGTAGAATTTTCAGTTCCCGAGGGGGGCGGAGGGGTTACGAGCGCCTGAGGTGAGGGTGAGGTAAGTCGATAAGTCCCATTTTTGGCTAAAACCAAGGTTTTTTTGGCTTGTTTTTCGTTAATTTGCGATCGATTATTTTTGATAGAACAAAAATCACCATAAATAAGCTATTCTGAGCTCATTTACACCTTTTTATCATAACTTTCTCTGCAAAGTTCTTCCAAAATTTTTCTGAGTGGGGTAGCGGCCGGCTGAGATGAGTAGGTCAAAGCTTGATGGAGATTA
The DNA here is from genome assembly GCA_030248155.1 of Sabatieria punctata. Taxonomy (NCBI): domain Eukaryota; kingdom Metazoa; phylum Nematoda; class Chromadorea; order Araeolaimida; family Comesomatidae; genus Sabatieria; species Sabatieria punctata. Next base: position 105,815 of record JASANB010003579.1, read on the forward strand.
TATCTGACAAACTTTGAAAATTAGTAATTTTGATGCAGAAAATGTTAAGTAATCCCACTGTAGAGTTCTGGAAATATCTGAATCATTTTTTACTTATTTTTATAGTTTTTCGCTGATTTCGCTAGTTGTGAAACTACGTTATTAGCAGCACAGTTTCTTACCATTGTAACCATAGATATCCTGTCCGTACCATTAACCATACTGCTACAAAATTGCCTTGCTAGGTGAACTTGCAGTATGGCTTGTAAATTCTAGTCACGACGTAAAATATAGCACTAAATACAGTACGCTTTTAGATCATAACTGAAAACAGCTAAGAAAAAAGACAAATACATACATATATTACGTGCAATATCGAATTACAAAACAAAAAACTTAAAGTTTACTTGGAAAAAATCGAACAAATCAGCCGAAGAGCTTCGATTAGGAGAGATTGTCTAGTTTTGCACGTTGTCTTTTCTTTTGATTATTTTCGTTTCTTCTGTAATGTTTAAAATGACCGCGTCAGGTGTCGAACGCTTATTTTGTTTTGCGTTCTTTGGGACATGCAGCCAAATCGTGCACCCGCTGCCGGTTTTTTGTTTTGGAAAGCAGGGCCTACACTGATACGTATCTGGGCGGTTAGTTTTGTTTTAAAGAAACAGGCACTCATGAGCGTTTTCCAGATCAAAAACCGGCACCGGGTGCGCGCGATTTAGCTCCACCTTTCTTTGGGCACTCTCGTTCAGATTGTAAAGACGTGGGCTAACCGAGAGTTAGACGTAAATGGCCGAATTAAGCGTATGTACCATGTATCATTAATAGCTTTAATTGTTGATCGAACAATATTAAGTAGGACCTGCTAAAGTTGTTCAGTTGCGTGGTGACTGGTTTGTTGTTTCAGCGGTGATGCTTGTCACAGTGGAATACGTCCTGTCGTGGTTCGATTTCGACCTGTTGTCGCCGTCTTACCTGCTGCTGGCTATTTTCCTAATTGTGCTTCTACGCCTGTTGCACATCTTCAGCGAGCCGGCTGTTCCTCAAGTTACTTTGTGTAAACGGAAAAACAATCGCATGGCTGAAGTGCTTGAAAGATGCGCCTGTCTCAAGGAGTGGTCAGTTTATAGTGAAGTCAAGGTTACTGCTCGTTGTAGATGGCTTGCTTTCAGCTACAAGCCGCCTTTACTGTGGGGCCGCAACGGTCACATTCAGACAGCCACGTACGGAGTTTTGGGTCACGCCTCTCTGAAGCGTGAAGCTGATAAACGCCACTGCTTGCGGCTTGCTGACGGCACCACCGTTACGTTCGACGTTTTTGAGCGACTGCACGATCATTCCACTCACGGTAAGTGCCACTCCAACAACATGCATGCATATCCGTGGAGAGAAAAGTTTGGGAAGGTCGTTCTAATTTTCGAGGTGATGAAGTTTGTTGGCAAAACGCCGATTTCTAAAACTCTCGATTTCTGGAAAACACTTGTTTGAATAGAACAGGGTCTAAATATCCTTACAGTGCGATTTTCTTAGTTGTGAGGTTGTGTTTTTTAAATTACCGAACATTGGTGCCCTTTCAGTTGAGCCATAGTGGTACCTACTGAGTACGTGATAACCATAGACAAACATGGGCTAGCGTTTCGGCTGAGGGGGTAGGAGCGCCTGAGGGGGGTTGAGGGGGTGGTAAGCAAAATAGTCCGATTTTTGCTAAAATCCAGGTTTTTTGGCTTATTTTTTATTAAAATAAGTTCATTTATACCTAATCCAGGCATAATTTTCTACACAAAATTCTTCCAAAAATTCCTCTGACGGGGGGTAGCGGCCGGCTGAGGAGGGTAGGTCAGATCCTGAGGGGGTTAACCCGTCAGACCCCCTTTGCCCATAGACAATATCGGTGGTGTCTGTAGCATACATGTAACAGGTCATCCGCCGATGGGGGAGGGGGGTTGGGGGGGTCTGGCGCCGGCCGGGGAGGGGGTCTGAGCCAAAATTTTGGGGAAGGGGTGTGGGTAGGGATGCAACCGAATAATACCGAATTATACCGAATAATACCGAATATTGATGATTTGCAGCGCGATTGCAAAAATATACTGTCTAACTACTATTTTTTGTTTTTTGCTAAACTTTTTTATGCTAAAAAAGCTGTAGAGTGACATATTGTTTGAATGCTATAGATTTATCCATGCTTATAACTAAAACAAGCCCTATTCGGGAAGGGAGCATCCATCCAGTACTACTGTAAGCCCCGGAGCTGGCAGCTTAGGCATACAACTTAGATTGGATGAATCGTTTGAAAAGATAGATGGAATTTTATATGTGCAGGGTGCGTCAAAAAAAAACAACCCAGCAGATTTTTTGCTGTAGCAACCGCAAATCTCAACCGATTTGAATGAATCCTGCTTTAAATGAAAGATAAATAAATTCTTGAACGACTGGTGTAGCTTTTATTAAGATGCGTTGCTTAGTTCCTGAGATAATTGCTTTCAAAATCAAAACAGAGATTTTGGCAGTGCACAACAGAGATTAATACAACCCAGCAGATTTTTTACTGTAGCAGCCGCAAATCTCAACCGATTTCAGTGAGTCCTATTTTATATGAAAGATAAATTAATTCTTGAAAGTTTGGTGAAGGTTTTATTAAGATATGATGCTTGGTTCCTGAGATATTTGCACTCAAATTCAAAACAGATTTTGGCTATGAACAAGAGCGATTTTTATTATTCTGTTGCACTTCATAATAAAACCGATTCCTACTGCTCAGGGCTAACGTAACGAGGTTTTTCTGGTGCCACACATGCTTGGTTACTTCATTTGTAAAGGTCTTGTTGCTCCTCAGCAGTAGGAATCCGTTTTCTTGTGAAGTGCAACGGAATCGGTCTTGTTCACTGCCAAAATCTCTGTTTTGAGTTTGAAGGAAAATATCTCAGGAACTAAGCATCGTATCTTAATAGGGCCTTCACCAGTCTTTCAAGAATTTATTTATCTTTCATTTAAAGCAGGATTCATTCAAATCGGTTGAGATTTGCGGTTGCTACAGCAAAAACTTTGCTGGGTTGTTTTTTTTGACACACCCTGTAGTATTTGGTAGATAAAACAAACACTTAGGTTAAGAAGTGGAAAGCTAACAGCGTAGTCTACTCGGAACTGAAAATCCGAAAAAAAAGAAAAATTTACTCAGCCGAAATGTTGTTGTTTATTACTATGTATGTTAAACCTAGACCTTGAAGTTCGTTGACTTTTTGTATGAATATCATTGTTACCAAAATTTTAGCATAGTAAATGAACAGAGAGATGTAAAAGAAGAAATATCTCGGTGATTTCTGCACAAATTTAAGCAAAACAGTGCAATTTTAACTGTTTTCCAATATTCGGTATTATTCGGTATTATTCGGTTTGAAAAATACCGAATTCGAATACCGAATTCGAATAGTACTAGTAACCGAATTATTCGGTTCATACCGAATAATACCGAACTTCGGTTGCATCCCTAGGTGTGGGCACTAAAAAACGCTCAAAAATCGAGAAAAATCGCAATTTTTTGGCTAAAAATTGCCAAAAATCGCTAATTTGGGCTGAAATACAGCTAAAAAGTGCTGTTTTGCAGGCGATTTTGGCAATTTTTGTGTGTGGAAGTGTAAAAAATTGCAAAAATTTGCTCGAAAATTTACTTGCCAGAAAAAGGGAGGGAAAAAGCCAGGAGGGGGGGTCGGTGAAATCGTCTCGGGGGGGGGGGGGCATTTGGGGGGGTCTGGCCTAAGTCGGGTGGGGGCAGACCCCCCCAGACCCCCCAGTTACATGTATGGTCTGTAGGTTTCAGTCATAAGTCTTACTTTCCTGCGAAGCGTGATACGAGTGGAGCGGAGCATGTTTGTTCACAGATTCTTTTTGTAGGCGACTACACACTTGCTTTGTGTCCTGGCATCGCTAACAGTAGCGAAAGCAATTATATTCGCACTTGCGTTCACTTCGCCCAAGAACAGGGATATCGATGCGCCGTGCTCAACCATCTAGGCGCTCTGAAGGACGTAGAACTGACTGGAGATCGGATATTTTCCTACGGTATCAGTTGAAATGCAGTTCACGTGTGCCTGTCTTAAATGCTGTTCAGGTGGCTTGGATGAGATCGATGCCATGATGCACTTGTTAGTGCAGTTGCACCCAGAGACGCATTTTATCTGCGTTGGATTCAGTATGGGTGCCAACGTGACTACGCGCTATCTGGCTCTTGGTCCGTCCGACATCCTGTCTCGCGTCTTGTGTGGTTTGTCTGTCTGCCAGGGATATGACGCCCAGGCGTACGTGACTTTACTGAGAACGTATAGTCTTCCATATTTTGAAATTTCAGTTCGATCGGCTTGTACCACGATTGGGAGGGCGGTCGTAGAGCCTACAACTACGTCATAACGGAAAACCAGAAGCGCTTGTTAAGGAGAAACTACGACAGAGCCGTTGCTCCTCATATCAGATCTGGACTGGTGGACGAGCAGCGCATTTGGGCCGCTACGTCCATTGTTGCTTTAGACGAACACTACAGTCGGTCCGTTTCCATCTCAGCTGGCTCATGCTTGCTCCTCTCTTGTTTTAGCAGAGTGCACGGGTTTAGTAGTGTGGATGAATACTACGCTTGGTGCAGCTCGATCCACGTCATTCCCAAGGTTTCTAAGCTCCGCTTTCATCTCATTTCCCTTGATAATTGACTCGCCTTTGCAGCTGAAAGTGCCGACCGTCTTCGTGAACGCCTTAGACGACCCTATCATTCCTCCCGTCCTCTGGGAGCCTGTGCGACGTTTAGCTGGTACCTTGCCTTGTTTTCTACAGAGAGTCTGCAAACAAACGCGTCTCTAAGGCAGCTGAGAAAGGCAGTTGTTTTAGCTTGTGCTTCAAGAAATGTCGATATTTTCTACTTCTATTTTATTTCGATTCATTAGTTAGAATTTTGACCAGCGGAACAGGTATGATTACGGCATGATCGCACTGTTATCCTAGAATTTCTGCCAAATCAGACATTAGTTTCTAATTCCTTACTACCGTTGTTTGAGACGCGTTGTGTTCATACATGGGCCGGAAAAATGGGTTGGGGGTAGTCAAAATCCGAAAATTTGGGGGTGGGCCTGCCGGTTTGGGGGGGGTCGCGGCGATTTTGGTGGGTGGGGTCAGGAACAAAAGTTGGCTTCAGGTGGGTGGGTGGGGTCGTTTGGGGGGGGTCGAGCCCAAGTTGGGGGGGGGCCAAACCCCCCCAGACCCCCCCCGGCCCATGTATGGTTGTGTTTGCTTTGTTGACAGTGTTGACTGTACGAAAATTTAGAAAGCACTCCCAACATTGGATTCATCTTGACTAAGCACGGCGGTCACCTTGGATTTCTGGAAGGTTCGTCCGTTCATCCCCACAGCGTTACATGGCTGGATCGTTTTGTGGTTCAATTAACCAACGCAACTGTTGAAGTGCACGCAAATGCGAAACCATCTCAAATAGACCACTGACACTCTCTGTGATACTTGTCACTTTTCCTTCGCCATGTCCTTTCAAATACCGGTGATACTTGCGTTCACTTCTAAAAGTTCATACATAATAGATCTCTACGTACATTCTACTACTCTATGTTCTTACTAAAATCAACTGCAAGAGCGCAGGTTTTACTATTCGCAAATCATTTATGCTTAGCCTAAATTACGACAGTTTGTCGTCATCGAAACCTTTTCAAAACTGTCGTTCTACCGCATTGAGAGCAAACAATCAAATATCCATCCGACGTACTTTCACGCACCGCAGTGCGGCAGTAAGTAATAGCCAAACGGGCCACACTCGTAGTTAATTTCTTAAGGTACCGTTGCCTTAAAACCTGAAGAGCTTGTAATGTAATGTGCTATACTGCTACGTAGGTCTGTCTGTCAGTCAATCAACAGTTGTATATGACAGATGTTTCGTAGGTAGGGCAATTGAAGCCTAGCCTTCCGTGTGATTCAGCGTTTTTATTGACTGTTGGATAGTCAGTTTTATACATGATTTAGCCATCAGCTCTCTCATTACTACATCAGAGTGCCAGTCGAAATACGGAGTGAAGTGGAAGGAGTTCTTTTCTGTAGTCATGCACCTAAGGGTACCGTTTTTTCTTTCTGAAAGCAATTCAGTTGAATTTTTGGGCTCTTTCCATCAATACCAATCAATATTCCACGGTACAGGGGTAATCGAAAAGTGGGTAAAACCGTTCACGTATTGATTGGCATTCCAAATCGATCTCGGCATTGGACTAACTATAAAAATTAAACTCAAGGTACATTCATACTCGTGCAGAAAAAGATCGCCAGGCGACATTTCTGTAGAAAAACTGTCGCTCCGCGTACATGTAAATAAAAATTTTCTGGTCCTCAACAGACATTTTTTGCGAGCTTCTTCCAATTTTTCTGGCTGGTTGAGCGCTCTCCTGCATTGTTATGGTCGTTTCGCACTAAAACAATATCATTTACACATTCCTGCCATTGAAAATTCAACGGAAAACGGCCGGCGACAAAAAATAGTTCAATTTTTAACTACATTTTTGTAGATTTTTGTCGCCGGCCGGCGGTAAGATCTCGCGCGGCGTTTGGGTCCGTTTCATAATTTAAACAAGTTTTTCTACAGAAAAGTCGCCAGGCGATCATTTTCTACAGAAGTAGAATGCACCTTAACTATAAATACACAGTTTACTTGACCAGTATCTTTATCTTAGTATAATTGAGTTATCTGAGCATTCATTCTTCACAAGTGTTAGATGAGGCTGTGGCGGGCTCCAACTGTATGTAGGCATTGTGAAGTGTTGTTCTAACGTGTGACATGTCAGGTCTCTTGTCCGGGTCGGCATCCCAACACTGCCTCATTAGAATATCCATCACCGGTGGCGTGTCAGGTGGTGCCGGTAGTCGATAGCCCTTCTTAACCTGGATTACCACATCAGTCACCTTCACTCCTTTATAGGGCTCCGCTGCGTTACTGCAAATTTCCCAGAGCAACACTCCAAAACTCCAAACGTCCGACTTGGTAGTGAAAATAGCTGCAAGACTGACTGTCTGTATCCATACGTACATACAATGCGTAAAACCAATTACTTACAGCTAACAACAGTTTCAATTGCCAGCCACTTTATAGGCAGTTTCCGCGCCGAACTGACTTTGTATGTGGTACCTTCAGAACTGAGTCCAAAGTCCGAAATCTTAACAGTTTTGTTTTGGTCAATTAGGCAGTTTCTTGCGGCTATGTCTCGATGTAAACAACAGCACATATGGAGATAAGCCAAACCTCTAGCCGCGTCCAGACCGTAACTGAGCCGATCGTTCCAAGTGAGCGAGGGGCCCTTGCTCCGTAAATGTTTGTCCAGAGATCCTCCCGACACTAGCTCCATCACGAAAAGCAAAGGTTCCTGATCAGCCGCCACTCCGTAAAGCTTTACGATGTTGCGGTGGTCGTATTGGCGTAGCAAACGTATTTCCGCCATCATTCGCTTGATCTGTTCCTTGCCTGCTTTGTTCATGCGGTTCTTTTTCACTGCCACAGGCACCAAAAATCCTTCGTACATTAGCGTTCCGCTCCACACTTCGCCATAAGCTCCTTGTCCCAATTTTTTCCCCTTACTGATGTCCACATGCTGATGTAACAACTCCCAATTCTGACGTGCCACTGGTGTCCTTAGTTCAACCTTGTTTTCGCCCACTGCTAGGTTATTGTCCCAATAGTAGTGCACTAACTCATTCACCGAATTGTGTTGCTTGTCGTCCACCGAATGTTTGCCTCCTTTTGAATTTATCAGCACATGATGCACTTTGTCCGCCCTACGTACCGAAATCACAAACACCTTGCGCTTGAGGCGCAGATCTGTCAACCGAAGCAGAAAGTCGCCGTCATTCACCAGCAGTCCTTCGACATCTTCCCGAGGCAACAGACCGTGGTAGTAGTCCTGCTCCATCGCCATTACTATACAATAAATTTGACAGCCGTACAAACAGTATACAATACAGATTTGACCTAAACGTAAATTAACAATGTTTTAGAACTGCGTCAGTATTACGTCATAAGGTAAATCTCTGCAAAGTATCCCCTGTCACAATAGTGGACAGTGGCGTATCCAGGGGGTGTAGGGTGGGTACCTTTTAGCTCCAAAGCCCAACTAATTTGAAAAAAATCGATGGTGAAGTTTCGCCATTTTTGGTACATTTCGGAAAATATCTCGCTAACTTGAAACGGAAAAGGTTGAGTGGGGGATTTAAAGTATTTTGAAATAGCTATTGATCTGTGCGCATGCGAAAGCTGTCGGTTTAGAAATGCGCAAGCGGCACACGTTTGAATTTGGGTCGGTAGAGGTAAAAAATTTTGTCAAAAAACGGCTGGCGAGCCAACTTTGAGGGGGTGTAGCTCTGGTTCTAGGGGGTGTTTTTCTCCTGATATGCGCCGATGGTCATCGTTCGTGGTCTAGTTTATGCTCATAAAATTTTAGCCGGATCGCTGAGATGAACCCCCTTGCCCCCCGATGTTTTAGAGTTACCGCCTGGCGGATGCGAAAGGGTGCGGCTGGATGCGATGCTGCGAACTTTAGTAGTCGCCCAATGGGAGATGATAATCACTGGAATGGAACGCTGGAATGGAATGGAACGGCCATGATAATCGCTGGAATGGAACAGAAATCACTGGAATGGCAAATTAGACCGTCAAAAAGCTCTAAACGCATCCTGCAACTATTTACTAGACTGCATGGGTACCCGACCCGAGCGGAAAAGGCGTAGACAAACAATTTTACTTGAATTACATAGAATTACATAATGGATACACTAATGTAAGCTTTTAGGCTGAACTTTTGAAGCGATTTGACAGGTAAGCTTCGATCCAGTTCAGTAATTTTCCTCTTGATATCAATATTGTATAGTTTGGACATAAGTTTTGTATGAGAGCACACCCTGTGTATATCGTACCACTACTGTAAGTACCAGTAAAGGGGCGTCTATAAACTTCGACGTTCAGAGAGGGGGGTGTGGGTGGTTTGGTTGAACGTCAGAAAACGTCGCAAGGGGTGGGAGTTGGTATCAAAAACTTTAACGTTTTTAGGGCCTAAGAATATTTTGTCCGCAGCTTTATATTACAAGGAAAACTCAACCCAGTTCAAGTTTCCAACTGTCAAAATGGATGTTGATGGTCAAAAAGTTTCTTTTTCATAACTTCTTTATACAGTACAGTATATAAGCGAACGTAGGCCCGAGTTCAGCCTAAAAGCTTACATAAGTGTATCCGTTATGTAATTCTATGTAATTCAAGTAAAATTGTTTGTCTACGCCTTTTCCGCTCGGGTCGGGTACCCATGCAGTCTAGTAAATAGTTGCAGGATGCGTTTAGAGCTTTTTGACGGTCTAATTTGCCATTCCAGTGATTTCTGTTCCATTCCAGCGATTATCATGCCCGTTCCATTCCATTCCAGCGTTCCATTCCAGTGATTATCATCTCCCTCGCCCAATTTTTTTTTACTTTCATTCATTCAGTTTCTCTACTAAAAAAGTACTCGGGGTCGGGCCGGGACACAATTTGAAGTTGTAGGTAAGTACAAATCTGGACATACGTAAAATTTTCTTTGCTAACCGAATCATTCATGTTTGGAATGGTCTTCCACCTGAGATTGTTAGTTGTCGCACAGTTTCCATGTTTCCGTCATTGTCTGTAGTTAGTTGCTTGTTTCAGTTGTCTTTCTTTTGATGAACATGTTGTTAAGCAGAGCCTCTGCTCTTCTTACACGGTGCAGTGGTGAATGGTGTCCATTTGCAAATTTATGGTTGCAAAGCGTGCGTTGGAAGAAGAAAATCAAGTACAGAATTACAGTGCGCGATGTAAGAGTTTTATTTTCTGTTGGGCAGACCTTAGTATTCATCCGCCGATGGGAGGGGGTTTAGGATAGAAAGTCTGGCGCCGGCCGGGGGTCTGAACCCAGGCATACCTGCAGTTTACCTACCTAAAATCGTATAACGACCAAGCACCGTATCCTTGTTGTGGAAACGTTTCCTGATCATCAATGGACTACAAAAATGGCAAGTACGGTTTACTGTAAGTACCGTATCCCGGGTTACGGTATTTTCAAACATCGGTCGGATGGGGTGTAGCTGGAGGGGAAATCAGGAACCGACCCCAAACAGAAATTAATGTTTTTAATTACTATAATTTTAACAGGTTCTATCTTTAAGTATCGATTATCGATTATTTTTTGGCAAAATTCCAAAATTTCAAGATCGTTCAAAATGGTCATGTCATATATCATTTGAAAGCCCTTCGCCTGGCGAGTTTAATGATCACTAAATCAGCATAGGGAACGCCCCGGGGGGCCTGTCTTGACAAATATAAAAGTACCACTAGAGACGCATCAGTAAAGGCACGCTCCGGAGGGCCTGTTTTCCAAATATAAAAATACCCCTAGAGGGTACGCATCAGTATAGGCACGCTCCAGAGGGCTTATTTTTCAAATATAAAAATACCCCTAGGGGGGACGCATCAGTATAGGCACGCTCCAGAGGGCTTATTTTTCAAATATAAAAATACCCCTAGGGGGACGGATCAGTATAGGTACGCTCCGGATGGCCTGTTTTGACAAATATAAAAGTACCACTAGAGACGCATCAGTAAAGGCACACTCCGGAGGGCCTGTTTTCCAAATATAAAAATACCCCTAGGAGCACGCATCAGTATAGGGCACGCTCCGGAGGGCCTGTTTTTAGCATTTTTAGCGTAGCATGAATTTTAGCAAATACCGTAACCCGGGTTACGGTAATTACAATAATCGCTCCGAAAGGGTGTGCAATCGACTCAGCATGTCCGGAAACCCCTCTTCCAACGAAAACCCGGTTAAAATCCGTTGAGAAACAAGCGAAGTAGACCGATTTTTGAAAATACCATAACCCGGGATACGGTAGGTACAGTACCCCGTACTTACCATTTTTGTAGTCCATTGATGCTCAGGAAACGTTTCCACGCCAATAATACGATACACGGGCGCTGTATGATTTTAGGTAGGTAAACTGCAGGAATGCCTGAACCCAAATTATGGAGGAGAGGTTTGGGTCCTAGAAAACGCTCAAAAATCGCGAAAATTTGAAATCGTTAAAAATCGCTAATTTTGCCTCAAATTCGCTAAATTTGCCTCAAATGTGCTGTTTAAAGTTTACGATTTTAGCAATTTTAATGTCTGAAATTCTAAAAAGTTGTAAAAATTTGCTGAAAAAATACTTGGCAGAAAAATTGGAGGGGGTCTGGCCCCTGGACCTCCTGTTACATTCGTACTGGTATTTCTTTTTAAAATCTTATGCTTCTTTGCACGTTAAGCATACATGTAACAGGGGCTGGGGGTCTGCCCCCACCCGACTTAGGCCAGACCGCCCGGATGGGGAACCCCTCCCCCCGAGACGATTTTTCGACCCCTCCGATTTTGTGTCAGACACATAAATTGCCGAAAAGGCCCATCGCTTTTTTTACCTTTACTCAAACGCTTTGTTCTCACTTAGTTCTTTATCGATTTGGCTCATATTTTTGGCAAAGTCAAATAGCTACATACTGTCAGACATGGGCTAGCATTTCGGCTGAGGGGGGGGCAGAATTTTCAATTCCTGAGGGGGGTAGGAGCGCCTGAGGGGGGCTGAGGGGGTGGTAAGCCAAAAAGTCCGATTTTTTGCTAAAATCAAGGTTTTTTGGCTTATTTTTGGTTAAAATAAGCTAAAATAAGCTATTCTGAGCTCATTTACACCTAATCCAGGCATATTTTTATCATAATTTTCTATACAAAATCCTTCCAAAAAATTCCTGAGGGGGGGCAGCGGCCGGCTGAGGGGGGTAGGTCAGAGCCCGAGGGGGGCCAACCCCCCCCCCTCAGCCCCCCCTTTGCCCATGTCTGCATACTGTGCAGGTTTGGTGTAAATTTTAGCTTGTTTTTGTTTTTCGCCACAGAAATCAAGAATCAGGGTGGTCCACGGAAATTCTATTTTTTCGTAAATTTAGAGCATACATGCAATCATTTTCCACAGTGTTGTTCAGAAATCGAAGTTCTTCAAAATGATCGTTTTACTTGTTTTACGAAGGAAAGTCACATTTAGCCATGAAGGAAAGAAGAAAATTTATGAACATCGTCCAGTACAAAAGTCAAGTAGATACCGATCAGATTCAAAGGACGGGCTGGGCCGATCGACCTTCTAATGCCCGACCCTTAGTATATGCAAGTAGATTCAAACCTGATAGTTCACTTTTAAAAGCATTTGCAGAAGAGGAATTTATCACTGAAGAAGGCAATGCGTTCCAAATACCTGTTACCCTGTTAGCAAAGAAATTTTTGGTTGTGTCGAGTCGAGTATACTGTGTAAATAATTTCAATCTGTGGCCACGCGTGACAGACACGCGCGCGAATTCAAATAATTCCCCGACCGGAACATCCACCAATCCATGAAGAATTTTATACACCATAACCAAGTCCCTTTCAATCCTTCGCTCTTCAAGGGACTTCAAATTTAAAGCAGATAATCGGTCACTTCAAATTTAAAGCCATGTTTTTTAAATTTCCCAATTTAGGTGCCCTTTGAGCTACAGGACTGCCCACTTAGTATATTATGCCCAATATCAACATTAATCTGCTGCAAGTTTCAAAGCCATACTCTTTGCATTACACAAAAAATAGAATTTCCGTAGACCACCCTGATTCTTGATTTTTGGGTTATAAAACTAGTACAAGCTGGAATTTTCACACCAAACTTGCATAGTACAACAGTCAGGCACTTAACGCCGTTTATGGTACTGGGACCATATAAGGTGCCGGTACCATATTATGGTACCGGTATTTAGGGTAGTGGCACCATATAATATATATACATTGTATTATGGTACCCCCACGTTCGGGGACTGTGGGGTACCATCCACTACTCTAAGTACCGGTACCGTCACTAGTGGTGTTAGGCTTTTTTAAAATATCGGTATCATGTATAGTACCCGCACCAAATATGGTATCCCTACCTTCGAATTGGTAACTGTATCGGCACCATATACAGGGTCCGCCAAAAACAACAACCCCGCAGATTTTTTACTGTAGCAACCCGCAAATTTCAACCGATTTCAACGAATCTTATTTTAAATGAAAGATAAATAAATTCTTCAAAGACTGGTGAAACGTTCATTAAGATGCTTAGTTCCTGAGATATTTGCCCTCAATTCAAAACTGAGATTTTGGCAATGAACGATAGTGATTAAAAAACCCAGCAGATTTTTTTTTACTTTTGCAACCATGAATCTCAACCGATTTGAATGAATGCATTTTCAATGAAAAATTCATAAATTCTTGAAAGATTGGTGAACTTTTTGTCAAAATACTCTGCTTAGTTCATGAGATATTTGCCCTCAAAGTCGAAACAGATTTTGGCAAAGAACAAGAGCGATTCCGTTGCATATCACAATAAAACAGATTCCTACTGCTGAGGGATAACGAGACTTACTGGAGAATTAAACCGAGGTTGTGTGTTACCAGTAAAGCCTCCAATAGCCCTTAGCAGTAGCAGTAATACGAAGTGCAGCGGAATACTAAAAAGAATATTACTGCCAAAATCACTGTTTTGATTTTGAGGGCGAATATCTCAGGATCTAAGCAGAGTAAATTAATAAAAATTTCAGCAATCTTTTAAGAATTTATTTATCTTTCATTTAAAAAAGGATTCATTCAAATCGGTTGAGATTTGCGTTTGCTACAGCGAAAAATATGTGGAGTTGATTTTTTCGCGGACCCTGTATAATACTGGTACCAATGGTCGTGGGTAGGGGTACCATATGTGGTGCCGGCCGGTACTATATATGTTTCCAGTACCATAAACAGGTGTTATGTGCCTCAAGTCAAGGGTGTCGAAATCCCAGCTGTTTGCAAACCGTTTTTTGGCAAACTCACCTTTCTAGCTTGTCTAATGTCAAATTGGTGTTGGCGAATTATTCGGCGGAAAATTGATCGTTTGGGTATTGCTATAGAGTGTGTCATACATCAGATCACAGGTGGTGTTTTAGTTCAAGTATCAGTGGACCCTGGAGAAGCGTGGTATTAACCATGTGCTAAAATCGCAGAGCGGGAGACAAATTATAATGCGCAAGGTTTTAAGAGACAGTCGTTTTTTGGCCTGGGGACACCGTGCGGAAGACGCAAACCCGGATAAACGACTCAACGAGCCTTTACAACAGCTATGATAGTGTCCTGCTATAGTATTGTGCATCTATGTGAGTGTGTATAAATCTTGCTGTTATTAGCTTTCTAACTGAATCATATATGGCGTTGCCATAGTGCATGCACTTTATCTTGGTTGGTTTCGTGTACAGTTGAACCGACTGAGGTTGTGCTCAGATAGAAAGAATGTCACTGCAAGAGCGCTTGCTGGAGCTGCGAGATGTGTCGTATGTTGATCTGCCAGCGGATGCAGTTGGCAAGACAGATTTTGGGCATGCAGTCAAAGAGCGGTTGCAAGTCGCTTGTGAGCCGGTTGTCTTGCGCGAGTTGGCCAGACGTCCCAGCGCTACAGCATCCCAAATTGCCAGCGCTGTGCTTAAATCTGAGGAGTTTGCGACAGAGAAGCAGCGGATAAGGGAAGATTGTCAAGGTCGGTCGGGTGATTACCGCTGTGCGTCGGTTGATAGCTGGGTGACGAACGACTTGTCGCTGGCGCAGAGCAGTGTCTTTTGGTTAAACAGCCATAGTCTTAGTCGAGCGGTTACTGTGCTGTCGCAGGCCGACGTGCCGGCTCAGACCAAACGCGAAGCACTCGTGCATCTGATGCAACTGCCCTCCGCTGATGTTGGCCAACGAGAAGAATGGGCCACAATTCGTATGCTCTTCCCCGATTTGGCTTTTGAACCTGAACTGTGCGCTGACGCTCTTAAGCTAATGGTGAAGATGTTCAATGCCCCTGTGACGTCAGTGGTGATTGACAGTGTGTTAACTGTGACAGCTTTGGTAAACGATGGCTGCAGCCCACCAGTCAAGTCTAAAAGACTAACGTGGGGTGATCGTCGTGAAGAAGACGAACTCGGTTCACTGATTTGCTACTTGAAAGTGTTTCGTACCTGGCACAAAATGCTTATGGCTCTCTCCCACTTATGGATAAGGTACCTTACCTAAGCGCCGTCGTTCCCTCAATACAATTGATTTTGTACATGATCTTCACAGTCTTCCCCTGGCTTTCTGCGTTTGTGCTATGAAAAACGTTTTTTCGCACTATTCATGTAACAGGTCATCCGCCGAAAGGGGAGGGGTTCTGGCGCCGGCCGAGTGGGTATGAGCCCAAATTTTCGAAATCGGTTTGGCACTAAAAACACTCAAAAATCGCAATTTTTTGGCTAAAAATCGCTAATTTGGGCTGAAATACAGCTAAACAGTGCTGCTTTGCAGGCGATTTTGGCAATTTTTGTGTCTGAAATTGTCAAAATATCGCAAGATTTTGCTCAAAAAATTACTTGCCGGGAAAATCGGAGGGGGGTCGGAAAAATCGTCTCGGTGTCCCCATCCAGGTGGGGGGAGGGGAGTAGACCCCCATGTTACATGTATGGTTCGCATACATGCACTAGGGGGGGTTTGGGGGGGTTACCCCCCTGCTGGAAAGGCCAAACCCCCCCCTCACCCCCCCCCCCCCGAGACAGGTTAAGGGACCCCTCCCCCCGACCAAAAAATACAAGTACTAGTAGTGGCTCCAGTATTAGCAAACTGGGTCAGAAATCACTAATTTTTAGCCTAAAATTCACTTGAAAAGCCTTTGGAAGCCGAATTTCGCGTTTCCACTGCTGATATTTAAGAAAAATCGGTGTTTTTGGAAGCTCTTTTTGTCATTTTTTGCTTGTTTTTAGCTTTAAAACGCTATTTGGCAGCTTAAAATAGCGATTTTTAGCGTCCTTACTGAAAAAAACGTGCTAAAAACGCATTTCTAGGCGTTTCGGAGCTTTTTTGAAATTTAAGACCCCCACCTGGGCGAAACCCCCCCTCGACCCCCCACCTGAGGAAAACCCCCCCCTACCCCCGTCCCCCCAGGTCGGCCCGGAGCTGTTACATGTATGATGGTTCGCACTGTCATTAAGAATTGAGCAACAAAATTGATCGGCAGAAAGTTGTTAGGGAAGGCGAAAAGAATATAAGCTTGTGAGCATACATAGGCCGGGGGGTGATGGACGTATTTGCAGTAATATTTCTCAGTGGAAATCTTTTATCTGGTCTGAATTAAACTTTGTTGATTGTAAAAAAACATAATGCACAGAAAAAAGCATAAAAAACAATCTGGGAAAATTTCCCGGTAAATTTCTTGAAAGTTTCCGGCGGACATTTTTTTCCGGAAAAGGAACATCTCTAGACACCACCCCTCGGCGGTCCATACCCTTCCGAAAATCCGGCGCCGTTTTTTTTGGGTAGCGGTTCTATACTCTCCAACCTCCGCGCCGCCGAAAAACCACACGCCTCCGTTTTTTCCGGCCCATGTATGCTTGTGAGAGTCCGGATAATCTAGTATAATAAGGAATTCGTTGGTTTCCTGTACCAATGGTACCCTATATGCGGTGGGTGGGCAGAGTGGCGTCGACCGAACTGAGTAGACAAAATTGTGTCTTGACTGAATCACTGGCTGTTATTGCTTCCTGCTGTTTCAGATATCCTCAGGATCAGGTTGAGCATGTGGTGAGAAGTGTGCTGAACGTTTTCGAGACACCTATTGACAAGCAATTAATCTATTCCGGCCGAGATCCTGTAGTCTGCATGTCACTACTTGATCCGAAGTTGCGGTGGTTTCGGCACTGGATGCATGCCACACAAACTCGACCCTACATGATTAAGGTCTGGCAGGGCAGCCACAAACTGCTTCTACGGCGCTTCATATTGGCTTCTCTCGATGGTAGTGCTAAACTGACAGAAACAAAAGAAGCGGCATTCCTGGGCTACGCAAAGTCAGACATTGACCATTTGGTGTGGAGCTGCGAGTTGAAGTCGGCTCTTGTACTTCTGCAGTATGGCGACGTTCGTTCTCAGTTGTTTCCCATTCCAATCGACGACCCGCTCAAACAAAACGTTCATAGCTGGGACTTGTTGGTGTTTCTGTTGAAGGTTTGGCATGAACAGGAAATCGCGGACGATCCCAGTCTGGGTTACCTGCACCACTGCGTCGTCCATCTGTCACGCAGTCACCAGTTCCTGTCTCTCTTCTGTCATCAATCGGTTTTGGCGCAAGTTCGGCTCTTGCTCACCGATTCCAGTTCGCCGTCCGGACTCAAAGCTTCCTTGCTGGAGATGTGTAACCGCGTAGTGCCGGCCATTATTACAAGGGAGCATTTGGTGGAGGAGTGGTTCTGGCGCTTTCTGCTCGACTACTGTACTGCCGAACTGCATCGCATCAGCCAGGACAGCGGTTTCGGCTACCAGCAAGCCTTCGTGCTCGCCAACGTGCGTCTCTGTCGTTGGCTGTGTGTCAGAAACGCTCTGCGTGTCACCTTCGATGCCGACCGATACTTGTCGGCGGTGAGTCGGTTGGTACAAGACGATGTCTGCGACGTGAAGCATGTACTCGCCCTGATCTCTCTGTTCGGCAGTTCGCACGAAAGTGTCAAGCGATTCCGACGGAGCTTTCTCAACTCGGACGCCACCGGCTGGCTTCTGCGCCCTCCAAAGGTGGGGCCGACGTTGGTTGACTGTCTGATGCGGCAGATCGACGAGCTGCTGGCCATCACTCCCGCCGCCAACCTGCCCAACACTTCGCTCTCGGTGCCGCTGGAGCAAGTGTTCGCTGGAGCCGTTCCTCTCCGACCGTTGATGTTTTGCGTTACGAGTCAGCCGGCTGCCGCTCTGGCTTGTGTCAGCGATTTGCGCTTTCAAGTCTTCGTCGACAAATGGCTCGACCGCTCTCCCAACATTCATCCGGTCGCCCTCAGCATTCTCTACTTGCTCTCCACCAGTCTCGACTTCGTCTGGGCGTTGCAAACGCAGCTCAACCTTGGCCAGCGCATTAGCCAGGTACCACGCATTATACAGTGTTGCCCATAAAAATAGACCGTCTGGCCTTTTTTCAATTTATCTGAATAAATTCAAATGGCCGCCATTCTGTCAATTTTCAATCGAATTAAATGATTTTTATGGCATGATTATTGTTAGTTGTTTGCAGTTTTTTTGGCCAAGTTTCCTAGTCTTCTGCAGCCTGGAGTTATGCCCTCCTTTCGAAACGAACTGACCCGAATTTTCAGATGTCTAATTTGAACATAAATATCTCACCAACTCTTCATCGGATCTATCCCAAATTTTGCAGATTAACCAATTTTTATATGGACTTAAAATTCTGAAGAGGTCAGCTTTCTAGCACTGCCGGTAGAAATCTGTCGGATTTTTACTTTCAGTAAACATGAGAATTTGGCTGGCATTTTCAAAATGAGGGTGTCATCCCCTGCGCAGAAAGCAGGGTTATACGAACTAGTGGGATCGATCCGATCCGATCCGGCGGGGGGCGTACAATGTACGACCCTACGATCAGACCTGCACGGTCCATTTCGCGACCCCTGATATCGTCATCTCGGACGCTGTGCCCTTCTTTCACTGCCAAGCCACTTCTAGCCATGCTGTCGGGTGCCAGTTTTGCCAAGAGAGTGCTTGACTTGGTGATGTGTGGTGCTGTCAGCTCCCAACGGCCGCCCGGCGACCTGAACTAAACCGCTATAGGCCTTATCTTATTGCTGGTCTCTCAGACAGCTCCTGACGTCGTTGATCTTCTTTACATTCAAACACAAGCATGCTTTGGGGAGCGGCTTTCGGTGCAACGGCAGATCCAGTCGGCTCCCATTTACCTACTCGCTGTAACTAGCTTTCACAACTCCAGGCTACAGAAGGATAGCAGGCTAGGACTTGGCCAAAACAAACTGTAAGCAAATAATAGTAATCGTGCCAAAACGATTGAAAATTGACCGAATGGCGGCCATTTGAAATTATTCGAAAAACTTGAGAAAAGGCCTGACGGTCTTTTTTATGGCCAACACTATATACATCTGTGCGCTGTTACTGTGTCTGTTGCAGTTGTTGTCAATAGACGAACATGCTTGTCACGAGAGATCGCTGTTGTCTCAGCTATATCTGCGCATTCAGATGGTTGGCGGTCCCAGAGAGATTGTGAACACCGACCAATTGGTTGAGCCGGCTAACGCTAGCTCGCACTTTCAAGCCGAGCCTTCCCGATTTCTAATAAAGCAGGTGCTGCGCGCTCATTTTCACAGTTAGGCGCTTAACGCATACATGTAGCTGGGTATCAATCCGATAAAGCAGCGGCTGTACGGGCCTACGATCAGACCCACATGTCCATTTCGCAACCCCAAATTATATATTGTCATCTCGGACGTTTTCCTTCTTTCACTGCCCAGCCATGTCCTAGCATTCTGTTGGGTGCTAGTAACTAAGATTGCCCGGCGTGTTGACGTCATGGTGTTGTCTGCTCCCGACGGTCGCCGGAGCGACCTTTTTTGTGCTCATACAGTATGTATATGTTGAGCAAACTCCATCCAATAACCACTTTTCAAGTAGTACAAATGAACTATCATTAGGCTCTATTATTAGCTACTAATCAGAGCACAACGCAAACTTGGCTTGTAGTCACTAATTTTAGGTCTGTGTAGTTTTACTAATGTCTGTTTTAAGCGGTGTGGCTGTCCACAGTCCGTTCGCCTCCATATACCATTGTGTTATACTGTAACCGCTTTTTGTCATGCTTGCTAACTCTATAATTTTGTGTTGGGCGATAAAAGCTCGTTCGTTCGTTCGAGGGTGGAAAAATTGACGCTCTCAACAAAAGTAGCAGTGAAACTGATAAAACGTCTTTTTAGGTCAGATTAAACCAAAATACGAAATTTTAGCCAAATCAGACAAAAATTTTAGATTTATCCGGGAACAGTCGATACTTAGAAAAACCGGCTCTTTAAACTCTATTTTTAAAACGTGCAAAAAAACTATTTTATTCGACATTATGCAGCAAAAATTCATTTCTAGAACCCAATGTACCCAATCCCTGAAACCCTAATCAGGACCTCTGGAACCCTGTTTACAGGCTTAGAAACCCAAAATAGGGTTTCGAACTCCCCAGAATCCGACTTTGGAATTTTCTGCGGAAATCCCGTCTTTTCCCGCAACTTTAGTATGGCTTAACGTATAGGTAGGTCGTATAGTTAGTGTCGATGATTGACTGTTTCAGGTGAATGTAACGGTGGAAGAACTGCCGGCGGACTTGATTGGTTTCCTGCTGGACACACTGGAATGGCGTCAACGGCCTCCATACATTGCCATACTGAATCGTCGAATGGCCGATTTGGAGCAGGAGTGGTGTGAGAGAGAGTGCAGCAGAGGGCAGGAACAGCGCAGTGAGCAGGACTGGCGGTTGATGCTCGAGTACGGCAGTAACCTGCGTCTCTTCTCCGATCGGACGAAGGCCGAAGCCAGCTGCAGAGCTGTTTTGAGCGAGTGGCTCTACCAAGCCAACTCTTCGCACAGCAGCAACGACTGGTTCGCCTCTGTACTCTTTCTGCTTCTTGAAACCGAACCCACTCAAGTGGTTCGACTGCTCAAACGCCTGTCGCATTCGACAGATCTGTTGTGGCCGTATTGGCTGGGCCCCACAGAGTTTGCGGAGGGCGTTGCAGATTGTGTCTTTCCTATAGTGGAACGGCTGTTGCAGAGGGATGGCTCTCTGGCTGCGGCGTTCGAGCGGTCGCGCCTTTCTCTCCTGTGTCTTCTGACGGTTTGGCTTAATCAGAGTTTATTACGGTTTCTCGATTGGCCTGATGTGTGCAATTATGTTACAGGCACGGTAATTGGCGGATTTCGCTTTCAAGCTTGCTTTTGTGTTTGTTTATTGAAGCACTTGCGCGATTCTGTCAAGATTCATTCGCATGTTGGTGATTTGGCCTGGTTTCTTTATGATCATCCTCTGATTTCCTTCAAGTTTTATAACTATATTGCTTACTTCAAATCTATCTATTATGAAACATAGAAATTATATTTACCTGGCTGTGCTTCTGGTCTCAAGCTTTATGTTGTAATACATGTGGCTGGTTCGAGCTGAACCAAATGTTCTGTTTTGTTGCTCAATTTTTTGTTTTTCTGGAGGCGTGAGTTTTACAGACATAAAAAGAGTAAATGTTCCGTTAACGGCGGGTGGTGGTGCTATTCTGTGGCCCAGTGATTGGCTTTCTGCACAGACTCTTTACTTCCACCCGACGATGGTACCTTCTACCTTTACTTTGCATTGCTAACTTTCGATCACCTGGGTTGGATCGTTTGTCGACTACGTACAAATTCGTGTTTCAGCACTACCGTATAGTGCTGTTTATAGTACCCGTCTACTCTAAATGGCACTTAGGGTTTTGTAAAAATAAAATTGAATCCATTTGTAGCACCAGTGTGTGTACAGTACATGAATCCAGTGATATCCAGAAAAAACAGAACTCAAATTAGCTCTACGTTCTGGACCGCCTTCAGACACTTCGATCCGATGTTATGTTCGACTCTGGCTTGGACTCCTTCGCTCTTATCAGCACCGCTTGTACCCCGACATTTCGGAGCTGTGTCCCGACTGCAACCTCGAACGGCACACCACCAGCCACCTATTTGACTGTGCAGCCAGACCTACTCCTCTGACGGTTCAGGACCTGTGGACCGACCCAATTGCTACGATCGCTTTCTTGGGGCTATAGCCTGATGGCGGTTATCAACAACAACAACTCTGGCTTGGAAACCAAACCCAAGCTTTCGCCTCATTTTCCTTCATTTATGGAGGCGCCCAGCGGCAGCTTTTGCTTGCACTATAGTCTGTTAAAAAATAAAGCGGTTCTATAAAGCCTGGCGGTTCCAGCTAAAGCTGGTCGGCGGCGAGCGGACACGGATCCTAGCTTAAGAAACGAATGAAGAAAGATCGTTTGAATGGAGGGTGTCAGAGCTATTAAAATGACACCAAAAATTGCTGCCGAGCCGACCCAACTTTGAGGGAGTGTAGCTCTGGTTCCAGGGGGTTGCTGGTGGCCGGGTATGCACCATTGGTCTTCGTTTGAGCGCTGTTTTAACAGATATTATATCAGCCAGATCCGTGAGATGACCCTGCCTGTCCCTCCCCTTCTAAGCTGACTTTCTCGCAAAATGCATTTTAAATGCAAAGGTCGCCGGCCCGCAAGACAATCAAATCTGAAAGAATTCTTCGACTTCTATTGTGACCCAAATTAGCAGAATTCGAATTTCCCGCAATTGGTGGCAAGTGAAGTCAGCAACCTTTCGTTGGCGCCATAGATTACGGTATCTTTGCTTTCATCCATCCGAAAAAAGAAGAAGCAAAACATTTTTGTAATCGCCATTAGAGAGATAGCCTACCTGTTGTTGTGATTGTGATACCTGAAACAGACTAACCACGAATGTGCGTACCAGGTTATAAACAGCGTCCACCAACGGAATAAGAAAGGTACGAGAAAGAACGAACAACTGGTAGCTATTGGTAGGAGGAAATGATGTATTTATATGAAACCGGGTATGAGCTGTCGACTAAGATGCATTCTATTTTTAAATCATAATTAGGGATGGGACCGGTATACGGTATCATACGGTATTATACGGTATAAAAACATACGGTATAATACCGTATAGTTGTCAAAACAGAATCGGCAAGATTTTTGCACCCCACGCCTATTTACAGTTAGATCGCAACCCTCAGCAGTTACCTAGTGGTTGTGATTACCTGGTTTCTACGCAACCACTTCAAAATCTTTAGCTACTTTACTCACTTTAGGGATTGCTGTTTTTTCGATTTTGTTTGGTACCTATAGGCACACACTGGAGAGCCTGTTTACCAAGATTAAAACTAAAAGAACTCCTAGTAGAGACGCATCAGTATAGGGCACGCTCCGTCCAGCTCTAAGGGTTGCGATCTAGCCATATGTCAAACCCTACTAATCTACATCAGCATAGACTAATATTTGAGCTAGCGATGGCCCAGAACCAAAATTCCGACCGGAATCGGACTGGAATTACCCCAGTTCCGGGCGGAACCGGAACTTTTCAACGGAGGCTAAAAATTCGAAATTACTCCCAGAATTGCTGAAAACTGCAGAAGACAGTTAATTACAGGGTGTTTTTCTAAACTGCTATGAAACATTACTGTTTTACATGTCCAAGTGGTGTTTACATACTGCTTAAGCACCAAAAACATTGATTTTGTTTTAGTTTACTGATTTCTCAGAGAATCCTACATTCCCCGTACAGGACACCCATCTACACCCTTGATGATTTTGCGTTTTTTAGATTTGGGAGATATCCCTGTAAGACCTCTGTTTTTTAAATTTCGGCTTTAAAATATCGAAACAACTGAAATTGTTAAGCACCATTTGGGCTGTAGTAAATTACCAACACTTTAGTGTGCACTTCTGAGAAAAAGTAGTTATAGCAATCAAAATTGTTGCCTAAAACAAAGTTTTAGGTGATTTATTATTAGTGTTTAGTGTTATTGCATGGAATTTAGCAGGTTTGCTTCCAATAGAGCGGAAAGACAAAGTTCCGGTTCCCGGACCCTTCAGCACCGGAACTGCCAGTTCCGGCCGGAACCGGAATTCCGGTCGTTCGCTAATTCCAGCGTAGCTGAGTCTATGGCTTGGCTTGAAACAAGATAGACCTATTCAATAATACACTTTGGATAGATGGAAAGAAATGTAAAAAAGTTAGGCATGTGATGTGCAAGAGCGTAGCTGGGAATCGAATCCAGAACCTTTGGATTTCCGGTCACTGGACTGCACTGGCCACTATGCTACACTCCGATGCCAAAGGCATACATGGGCCGGAAAAATCCGGAGGGGGTCTGGAGACCTCGGGGGGCGGGGGGGGGGCTTTCCCAAGAAAAGTAAAAAAACGCCTGTTCTGCCTTAAATAAACGAAAATTTTCTCCCTCCGGGAGGGAGTATAGTCGGCCGAGGGGGGTAAACCCCCTTACCCTGGCCTGGCCCATGTATGTTTTAAGGGTACCTAATTGTACTTGCAACCATACATGGGCCGGAAAAATGGGTTGGGGTAGTCAAAATCCGAAAATTTTCCCAAGTTGGGGATGGGCAACCCCCTCCGGATTCCCCGCGGCCCATGTATGCTTGCAACGGCCCGCCAACGGTCTGGTCCGATTAGAATAGAGGTCATCGTTTGTGTTCCTCGTTCGTCTGGTTTTCACCGGAGTGTAAAATTTTCAGCTGGTTGTTTGGTGTTGTTGGTCCATGGTCACGCGCCCAGGAAGTGTCGATGATGCAGTCGGTGGAATGTATGATGAAGCATTATCTGCCAGAAATCAGTTGGCATGGTTTGGACGCCATCTACTCTGTGGATTTTCAGCTGAACCTAAAGGGCAGATACCGAATAGTGACGTCTGGATTGGATAAGGACATCAGAGTAAAGAAATTCTTAATACAGCAGAGTAGAACCTCCTTTAACGGGCAAAATTATTGAAAAAAATCTTGAAATTCGTTTGGGTGTTGTTAAATGCGACGATACAACAGAAATATACCCAAATAAACGTTTTTTTGACGATTTTTAACCTAAAATTGCGATTTTTTGAACATTTTTGGCGATTTTTAGTCCCCAACAGCAACACCCTTGTATTCTTGTATTGTAAATTCTTTGGAAGCAGCCAACATTTTATCCAGCAACCTGC
The DNA here is from genome assembly GCA_030248155.1 of Sabatieria punctata. Lineage (NCBI taxonomy): Eukaryota > Metazoa > Nematoda > Chromadorea > Araeolaimida > Comesomatidae > Sabatieria > Sabatieria punctata. The sequence goes on from JASANB010003579.1 coordinate 130,469, forward strand.
GTAATACTTCTTTTGCATTGAGCCTAACAGCGACTGCGTAAGAAATCCTTCCTTAGGATTCACCTAGAACTTCTAGAAGTGCCTCCAAAGACAATTTTCGCTGAAATTATGCAATTGTACATAGGCATTGTTTAGTTAGACCTGTATTGGCGTTTTCGAACAGGTTTCTTAACTGACTTGAGGTACGAATGTGGAAGATTTGTTGTCAGTACCTGTACTAGCATGCTGGACCTATTTAAGACGATTTTAAAAAAATAGATTTTTTTGAAATTTTTTAAAAAAGCAAAAAATTTTTGGCTTTAAATTTTTTTTAACACCTGTGGTGCACAGCATACCTAATCTGGAGACTAGTTAACATTCTGTCGTGTACGCATGAATCAAATCAAATGCCTTGGCCACATCAAAGAACACCCGCATGTATGTATTGCATCAGACTACACAAAAACGAGCAGAAATTTAGTGAAGTGTTTAATTTACGGAAAGTTTGGCTGTAAATTGGTCATTTGAAGTCCCATTTTTGGAGATTCATCGTCACATTTACAGAGCTTAAATTGACCTTTTTTGTGTCACGGTGGCGTCCATCATTTCCCATTTGTAGCGGTTTTCTATAACGGTTAAGCATGGGTTGGGGTCATTTCGGTGCCGACGTTTCGGTGCCGTTCATTTCGGTGCCGACGTTTCGGTGCCAGATCATTTCGGTGCTGATTCATTTCGGTGCCGGTTCATTTGGGTGCCGTTCATTTGGGTGCCTCACAAAAAATGTTTGGTAACTTGGTTTCAAATGAATGCTGTTTTATATACTGTATTATAATGGACTAAGCTATCCATCTTTATTTCCACGGAGGCACACAGTCACATGACAAGACACAGACTTTCTGGACACGGTTCTGCTGACTGAGCCCCCACCAATCAACACATCTGAAGTCACTCTGTCCAGAAAGGTGCGCACTACTCTGGCCCAGCTACGCTCGGGATACAGCGGGTTCCTACGCTCTTATCAGCACCGCCTGTACCCCGACATTTCGGAGCTGTGTCCCGACTGCAACCTCGAACGGCACACTACCAGCCACCTATTTACGGCCACTTTCTTGGGGCTATAGCTGGATGGCGGCTATCAACAACAACAGCTATGTGGAGGATACGTATATTGGCCGTCCCGATCGTCTTGGGCTCGGTACCTAGATCTGCTCGTAATTTGCACAACCTGTTGTAGGGTTACGCTTGTGCCAACAACTTCGTGATGGCATACTGGACCAGCAGCTTGCCTGAAACCCGCCCCCTCACACCAAAGCTCTGTGTCTTGACATGTGACTGAGTGCCTCCGTGGCAATAAAGATGGATAGCTTAGTCCATTATAATACAGTATATAAAACAGCATTCATTTGAAACCAAGTTACCAAACATTTTTTATGAGGCACCCAAATGAACGGCACCCAAATGAACCGGCACCGAAATGAATCAGCACCGAAATGAACCGGCACCGAAATGATCTGGCACCGAAACGTCGGCACCGAAATGAACGGCACCGAAATGACCGTCTCCCGTTAAGCATAGGAATGTTCTGGGTGGCCCAAAAGTCGTCCCGTGTTAGGAGGTAACAATGTAATAATTGAAAGGTAGAAAAATGAAAGGTAAAGAAAACGGAGAAACAAGAAAGGAAAATATCCTGAAAAACTTTGACCTACTTTAAAAGTTGCCTACAAGCCCAAATTTTTAACTCTCAACCCTTGTCAGTAAGAAATTCGAGTCGGAAATTTTCAACCCATACTTAAGCGAGCCGATTTTCTCTGGCTCATCAGTCATTGTCTGGGAAAGCATATCAACTTTGGAAAATTTTTTCAAATTTGTTTGTAATCAGCCAAGTTTACCGACACCGTGTAGTACTAATGCTGAACGAAAATCACCATGCGATGCTGCATTCGAAAGTGCAGTTGACATTAGTCGCTTGCCCACTGCATACATATACTAGGGGGGTTTGGGGGGTTACCCCCTGTTGGAAAGGCCAAGCCCCCCCTCACCCCCCCCCCGAGACAGGTTAAGGGACCCCTCCCCTCGACCAAAAAATACAAGTACTAGTAGTGGCTCCAGTATTAACAAACTGGGTCAGAAATCACTAATTTTTAGCCTAAAATTCACTTGAAAAGCCTTTGGAAACCGAATTTGGCGTTTCCACTGCTGATATTTAAGAAAAATCGGCGTTTTTGGAAGCTCTTTTTGTCATTTTTTGCTTGTTTTTAGCTTTAAAACGCTATTTGGCAGCTTAAAATAGCGATTTTTGGCGTCCTTACTGAAAAAAACGTGCTAAAAACGCATTCCTAGGCGTTTTGGAGCTTTTCGAAATTTGGGACCCCCACCTGGGCGAACCCCCCCCCTCGACGCCCCCCCTACCCCACAGCCCATACATGGGTCGGGGGTAAGGGGGGCCGGCTATACCCCCCTTCGGCCGGCCATCCCCCCTCCCCCACCCCCCTCCCGGAGGGAGGAAATTTTCGTTTATTTAAGGCAAAATAGGCGTGTTTTTTTTTGCTTTTCGCCCCCCCCCCGAGGTCTCCACCCCCCCCCTCCCCCTCCGGATTTTTCCGGCCCATGTATGCTACAGCTCTCTAGGTCCAACTTTCAGTTTTGGGTCTGAATATGGCAATGGAATGGGCCAAGCTCTATCCGTTCAGACACTGACTCTTAATTTGGTTCATAAATGAATAAGCGTTTCAGATTTGGGAGCTCAAGTTCGTCGGCGACAAGTCATCTTTGGAAGTCGATTTTGTTTCCAATCTGAGAGACCATCAAGCTCGTGCAGTAAATGTTGCAAGATTTTCTCCCGATGGTAAGTCGAACGCGTTAGAAGTTTGGTTGCCGCTAATTACAGTCGCCAGAAATAAGTTTTTCGAAGTCAATTTGTAGCTACAAGTTTTTGCGAGGGGCTCGATTGCATTTTGTATGAAGATGGTTTTAGGACTGGCGTTGGCATCAGGCGATTTGGACGGTGCAGTGTTTATTTGGAGAAAGAGTGAATCGGCTGCTCCTGATATTTTTGCTAAGGAAGAGTTTCCGCCAAACAAGGAGACTTGGATCGTTCACAGAAGACTGCGGTACGTGCGAGTCCGATCTCTTTTTACAATGCCATCGTTATAGAGGCCATCAGAGTGACGTGTGCGATCTGTGCTGGTCACCGAAAGGCAATCGCGTCGTTTCGGTTTCGACCGACCGAAGTGTGATCGTCTTTAACGCTGAGAATGGTTAGTTTTCTTCTTTTTCTCTCTTTCTCTTGCACCTGCTTTAACATGCATTCTGTGAGAAGGCCAACTTTGGAAAGTTAACCAACTTTTTTCGCGGATCAGGCTTGTATCCAAATATGTTAAAATAGATGTCAAACGAACATCAACGGTGCATCTTAGAACGGCGTGCCCCCGATTCCCCGTCCGCTATTCCCTATTTCACCGTCCCCTATTTGAAGGACTGGGTGAATGTGAAACAAATGACCAGGTGCTTGCTGTCTGCTGCAGCTTTTGTTTATCTTGTGACCACTGAACTGGCAGTCTCTGTTTCGCTTCGCGCGGGTGCTGGCAGAAGAGTTGCCTCGTGTACAGCAATTCTGGACGAAGCACTCAGATTCATCGAGAAAGACTGGGTTTATGTATGGCGGTTACTAGTACTACCAAGCCGATAAAGTGATCAAGGATTACGCCGCTTACATCCGCTTTCGATGTGCCAATACAAACCCCTGCAATGGTAAGATCTGGACGAATCTAGAGAGAACGCATTTGTATGCAGACCGCGGTGGCCATTCTAATCAGTGCCTTCCCGATTTTGCTGAATGTCAACTTTCTCAGTGGATGGCTCTTTAAAGGATGGCACCTACACCTTAAGAATCTGATCAAGCAGCTTCAGCCAAGTTGGTGGCGGTTTCTCCACATTTTGATGAAGGAGCAAGACGCGAATGTCACTCTTACTGTGCAGGTTGAAGCTGGCACTAACCTCACCAGAACGAATCCGACCTATGTGGCTGTCGATCAGGCTGACCAGACGCTATGAAACCAGCGAAATCGATGATGCGCAATTAGTGCACAGTATCGCCTTCAATCTGTCACAGCCGACAAACTTATACCTGTAAAATGTGTTTGGTATTTCTTTCCTTTCGATGTTTAAAGACTCTGAATGAAAAAAAGAATGGTTTGAATAACCTTTTAGTGCCCAACCCCCTTTCAAAATTATGGCTCAGACCCCCTTGGCCGGCGCCAGACCCCCAACCCCCTCCCCCTTCGGCGGATGACGTGTTACATGTATGGTTCAGTTGGCTGAAAGTCAGTTCGCCGACTGTTCAGTTGGCCGAATGATCAGCTCACCGAACCGAAAAATAATATATCCGGTAGCTAATTAATTATTTTTAGCTATTATAAGCTATTCCTCGGTCACGTTGATGGTTCGATGCAAGTGGTACGTACCGGTATGATGTTAGTCAAGAAAAGCTGTCTTTCAGGGCAGCACATGGTGATTCTGACTGACCACAGATTGTTTGCCAACGGGGTTTGTTGGGATCCGCGTGACCGATTCATCGCCACGATGGGTGTAGACAGAGAGCTACACGTCTACAGCGCGTCGCCACCGAAGTTTAAACGAATTTACCGAGTGCTCAGGGCTGAAACAAGCCTTTCTGATCAACAGGTAAAGGATGTGACTTAGGGCAAGTGTTTTTGCACTGATTTCCAGACGCAAAGCAAACTATTTCACGATGATTCGATGCCGTCTTTCACGCGCCGATTAACTTTTTCTCCAGACGGGGAATTCTTGATTGCACCTGGTTTGCTTTGAATGCGTTGATTGCTTCGTCTGCGAAGTGACGTCACTGTTTAGCGGGCTGCGCAGCCAGTGGAAAGGAAGAATGCAATGTCACTTACGTTTTCTCGAGACACGAACTGGATAAGTAAGTGAAGTGGGCACTGAATTGGTGCAGCAGTTTACGTTTGTTGCAGACCGTGCGTGATGCTTACTGGATCCAACAAACCAACTGTTGCAGTTAGGTGTTGTCCGCTGTTATTTGAGTTGCGGAAATCGCAGCAAAATCTCTTGGGGTTATTCTCTCTACTTGTTTGTGTTGGACATATTATTCTAAGTTCTCTTTTTTCAGTTTGCCGTATCGCTTTGTTATTGCGGTGATCTCCCGAGAATCTCTGATTATTTATGACAGTCAAAATTGTACTGCTATAGCCTACTCCAACTCTATCCACTACGCTTCACTCACCGATTTGGCATGGTACATTCGTTTAATTACTTCATCCATTCAAATTACCTCCATTATGGTGGGCCCAGCTTAAAGCCGGCCACCAGAGGCGCCAAGCGACGCGCGCCACCTGGTGGCGTCCTCAGGCACAGCACAGCAATTAAATGTTGTGTTGCATTGTAGTGCACAGTCGGTTCTGACCAATTATTAATTTTGCCGCTGGTGATAAAAAACAGCCATCTCCGAGCATACATGGGCCCGAAAAATCCGGAGGAGGGTCTGGAGACCTCGGGGGAGGGGTCCCAAAAAAGTCCAAAAGAACGTCTATTTTGCCTTGTTAAATAAGCGAAAATTTTCTCCGAGGAGGGGGATAGGCGAGGGAGGGTGTGGCCGGCCGAGGGGGCATGGTTATTACCCTGCGGCCCATGTATGTCTCCGAGATGGATAGAGAATTTAGTGCGTCTACTTGCTAGAACGATAGCGAGCTAGTTTTTGTGAATAAGGTAGACGTGCTAGAGAGAATGAGCTATCTAGCAAATAGTAGAAATGAACCTGCTGATTGTATCTAGCGTGCTGTGCTTTGTGAACAAATCGACCGACCGGCCGACCCAAATTATTTCCTCATTTAAATTTTCTATGAAAACTTGCCAACATTTGTGTTTGCAGAGGGTATTTGCCTGGACCCAGGGTGCGTAGTTGCCAAAAATTGAATTATGAGGCTTAACAACGCATTTGGAAGCTTCCTACATAGCAGCCTCTAGCAACGTTTGGTAGATTTTTGTTTTTGTCCACCCTGGGCACCCAGCAACCCTGTGCATATGTATGGTGATTAGTTATCGGTAAGGTAGGATTACAAAAATTCTAGGTCCCCAAATGGTGAGGTGCTGGTGGTGACGTCTGAGGATGGCTACTGTTCGGTGTTCAGATTTTCTGAGTTCAGTTTTGGCACTCCGCTCAAAGAAGCACCGACTCGCCCGCCCAGCCCTGAACGTGTTGCGCCTACCAAAACCCCTAAAACGGCCAGCAAACGATCGGTTAAGCAGAAGTGCGATGATACAGCGCTTGAAGGAAAGACACCTTCTCGCAGAACTGTCAACAGCCCGGGCATTTTGAACTGGATTCAAAAAGGCAACCTTTCTTCTACGGTCAAAGACAAGCAGAATGATCTTGCTAAAACTGATTCCACGCCAACTCTGCCTCACACCTCGTACGTTTAGCTTTTGTCTGTGCTCCCGTACGTACCGTTTTCCACACCTGGTGGAGAAGGCGACAGGTCGAACCAGGGTTCCGCGTTCAGTACTTTTTCAGTTAATCGTAAACCAACTTTTCGTCAGTGGCTGTACGTGCTTTTACAGAGTTTGGTTAGTTTTAGGTGTGCATCGGTGCGAGCTAATAACGTTCTTCCAAGACGAGTTGCATTTGAAACGCTGTCTCTGGAGAGCCGATCCGGTAAGCCTACCGCTGCGGCTTCTGTCGAACCGGAATCGTCAGTCGAACCTGCTGGCATTTCGGAGTCTCAGTTGTTGGTTGCATCTTCGCAGAGCGTTAATGCCGAGCCAGCGAGACCGCCTGCCCAGAAACCTCCGCGCAGAGTCACCCTGGTTACTCTTGATTAACCAACCAACACTGTTCATTCTGCACGTGCTGTTTCAGATAAAATTTTGTTTCTTCTCTTTCATTTTACATTCTTGGTTTTCTCCAAACATCCGAGTCTTGGTACTTGTACTGCTTTAGCAATATTGCTACTTTGTTTAGTATTGTTGTATGAAACAGCCATGATTGAAAAAAGAAAGCACTGCGAAATTTGCTCCGAATAACGTAGATTTTTAGCTAGAGAACGGTTCCTGTTTTCTTTGGTGAGCAGACAAATTCACATGGATGTGAAGGTGGTGACATTGAACACATTGCGTTCGTACAGTTTAATTGCCCAAAACCCTACTCGCCGAGGATTATTACTCAAAGTAATCACTTGCTCTGCTCTATATGTGTGGTGTAATACGGGGTGCGCTATTTATCTGTCACCGGTCTTGCTGTAAGTTTTGTGTTCGTCAGTCAATTTCGCTCAAATTTCAACAGAAAATGCACATCCTCAGAATTTTGCCCCTCTAAAATTCGCCCAAGTCTGTCACTTAAAACCACAATTATGCACTTCCACCTGCCCGCTGTCACTTTCAGTGCAGGCTGACCCATCTATCTGGGTTTGTCTTACTATACTGTCTGTGTTCGTCAATCAATTCCGCTGAAATTTTAGCACAACATGCTGAAAGGGTTTATGGTCGGGCGACTAGTCAAACACAACACACGCACGCAGCACAATCACACAAAGCAACTACACAGCACGAATACACTCACACAAAACACTCAATCTCTTCATCGCATACCATACATGCTCAGAATGTTTTGCTCTCAAAACATAACCCAAGTCTGTTACTTCAAACAATAGATATGCACTTGCACATGTTCACATGTCGACTTTGGCACTTTGGCGACTGACATGTCTGAAGTGCATACCTTGCGGTTGAAGTAACAGACTTAGCTGAAACTCCATTTCTCTCCACGTAGTAAAAGAGTAAAAAGTGAGAGTAAAAATTATGAGGATTTGTACATGTTTTAAGGTTTCAACGAAATGATAGACGATCACAAAAGTTACAGCAAGACCAAACCAGCGATAGATAATGGGCCACCCTGTACATGAACCGGAAAAATTTGGAGGATAGTTGGCCACGGAGGACGATTTCTCAAATACAAAGTCGAGAAATCTCTGTGAAATTTGCCAATTTTCCTAAAAAAGTCAAAATTTTTGACGAGGGAGGCCTGGACAGCCGAGGGAGAGTGGAAATGTAAGATGTAAACATGAATCTGCTCATACATGTAACAGGTCATCCGCCGATGGGGGGAGGGGGGTCTGGCGCCGGCCGGGGGGGTCTGAGCCAAAATTTTGGGGGATGGGGTGGGCACTAAAAAACGCTCAAAAATCGAAAAAAATCACAATTTTTTGGCTAAAAATTGCCAAAAATCGCTAATTTGGGCTGAAATACAGCTAAAAAGTGCTGTTTTGCAGGCGATTTTGGCAATTTTTGAGTGTGAAATTGTAAAAAATTGCAAAAATTTGCTCGAAAATTTACTTGCCAGAAAAATCGGAGGGGGGGGTCGGTGAAATCGTCTCGGGCGGGGGGGTCTGTCCTAAGTCGGGTGGGGGCAGACCCCCCAGACCCCCCTGTTACATGTATGAATCTGCTCGTGTTTTAGGATACTGGCTGCCTCTCATTCCTAGTGTACGTGTTAGATGATGAAGCGGAGGAAGTTGTGAGCGACTCGATTCAGGTTAGCTTTTTATTTCATCATTACGTAACACAGATCATGACCCTTGCAACAAAAGATGGCAGGTGGGTAGTGTTACATTGCATTTCAATTTCAGATACTGCTTTTGTTGACCGAGCGAGCTGACCACTGCGCCAAAGTGCGTTCCACCTACGGTCTCATCCAAGCGCTGACTTGTGTCGTTGCTAACCAGTCAGTCAGACTTCTACACAGCAATTACAACGTTTGTTTGTGGTGTTGAAGGACTTACAAAGAAGATGTTCGCAGAATGGCTGATAAGCTGCGTGACCGAATCAACAGTCAAAGCAGCAGTGCGCTCAGAGATGTGCAGAACAATCTCGATTCGTAAGTGCTCCTTTTCCTGTACGTAACTGCTGCCCAAGCTTGGCATGAGACTGGTTTTGCAGCAGTCTGTGTTGAGGTTGTGTGGTGTGCTAGTATTCTGTAGGTATACTGTACTTAGTATAGTACGCTGTATGCGGTGACAAGTGAATCAATTTCAGACAGAGTTTTACCGGGGCATCAAAATCAGACCTATCACATCAGTCCGATCAGTTCGAGTCTCCCAAATGCTCAGCGGCTCCCACGATTAGAAAGCCGGTTGGTGGCAGGTTCATCGGAGGAGCCTCACGGGCCAAAACGCTGACGTTTCAGCTTGAAGGCGCTTTTACACAGGCTGGTCTTCAGTAGCCTAAACAGAGTAGCCATGCAATTAAGTATTTGTTTAGGAGAATCGACAGAAATTGGAAGAAAAACTGGTGGCGTTGAAGGGCGTGATAAGCATATATTTTGATACCAACGCCTTGCGTTGCATCGTTCGCGCAAAAGTCGAGGTGAAACCGGAGGTGTGTAGTCCTGGTTAGGTAGGACACCAGTGTCTGCTCTATGTAATTTGCAGATCGTCGGCGCTACTATTTTGAAAACTGAACTGTTCACTGTTCATCAGGTGATCAGAAACGACCACGGGTTAGAGGTACGTAAAGCAGTGAAGCGCGAGTGTTTAGTGGCTACCGGTCACTGTAGGAACTGGTTGCATTAACCGATGTGTCGACTGAAACTGACAAAGAGAACGTGTCAGCTGAACAACTTCCCGACTATTTGCCCGAGGAATTTGGTAATTCGCCGTCGCCTATGAGCAATGCAAACGAGAAGCGTCTGGCAAGAACGGGGGCTGACAAAAAGAAACGCCGCCAATCTGGGTGGTGGGGCTCGGTTACAGATTTTATTTCCACCTCATTTTATTGGTAAAGTAACCTACTTTTCTGTTGTGCTTCCTGTGTATGGACATGCCTGCATGAATAGATGGGCTGATTAATATCTAGGTTCGTATTTGGTTGTATTTGTTGTGTGTGTGCTCCCTTTGGCGCAGTGCGTAGACATACATGTCCTTTCAATACTAATTACATACGCGATACAGTTCTGGCTGTCTATCTAGCTGATTTCTGCAAGTCTCTTGCTCCGATTTGGATTGATCAGTTGACGCATACCGATAGAATGGGCAAGCTACTGTACTTCACGCAATACTCTGCGCCATGTGGGGTAATTTCACTGCAGAGATGAAAGCAGTAACCCACCCCTATAGGTGGGTTCTGGGCTCACCATAGTCTCTCTGTCGCTGTCAGAAACGGACGGCTCAAGACTTGCCGTTGATTTGGCTAAATCCCAATTCGCCACGACGCAATTTACTACCTTTTATGGCCGCCACGCATTCACCACCAATTAAAGAGCGCTCTGAGAATGCACATAGGCGCCGACGGTCGGGGATGACAGACAGACACTAATCACACTGGGGGCACTGGCCAGAACACCTGACCGGCTAAATAAACCGGTTATAAATAAAAGCCGCTGCATAGTCTGCTTGTTGTTGTACGTATACGCTGCTTGAAAACTTAGCAAGTTAAAAATGCTCTCATAGAAAAAGTAAAACTTGTAGGATCGGATGCACCCAGAACCGTGTCTTTTCTGATCACGTTTTCGACGCTCTGTACTGCGCAATTAGATGCATAACACTTTCCTCTGCCTTATCTACGCTTTCTGGAACTTTATACCGGCCCATTATCACACATAACTGGGCAACTGATTTTTTAATTTAGAAATGCCTGTGCGTACCAGACTTTTTGTGGATGAACTACCGTAATTGTTGGACTCGGCGGCTGGGTTCCAGATTCCGACAAGCGACCATGTGAATTGAGTCTCGGCCCAGTTTCTCTGTGCCGCTATACCGACGCTCTGCCCCGATATCGAGTTGCTGCTTGCCGACACCGACAGGCTGTGAACCCCCTTACGTCACCACCACCTTCCAGTGAGGCATGCGAAAATTGGCATTGGTCCTCCTCAGTTAAAATGTAACTTTTTGCTTGAAATAGGCGCCGAAATAGCCCTTGTTTCTGGTGCTCACCTTTGTAGGATTGGTTCGTTGCTATCAAACATTCATTGCCGTTCATTGATAGGGCGTTCGAGGTGTTGGATTGATCAAAAATTTATTCAATCAATAAGATGAGCAGACAAAAGTAAAGGTCAGGGTAGTAGTGCAGATGTGATCAGTCAGTAAGACGATGCAGTCGAGTAGAGCAGTAGCTGTTTGAATATAACTAACTAGTGACTAGGAAGGTAGGGCTTGTTTATTAAGACGAACTGAACGTTTCTGAATGAGTTCTGTCTCGCTGTCCAGTATTTGTTGTTGGTTATCCAGCATTTTTTCACGCCGACTGAGCTCTGGTCGGGGACGAACCACAGCGGCTTGCGCGATACTTCCACGCTCTTCTGTCTCCGTTCCCTCTGTCTGTTTTCTAGCTCAGTTTTTATTCTGCGAGCCTCCGCAAACGATCCTTGCTCCATTAGTCGTTGGTCGGGGCGCAGTCGAGTGTCTGTTGGTGGCAGTCGGTCTTTCACGTCTGAGGTAATCTCATTTAAATGAACAGTGAAAGGGGAAAATCCGTAGAACTGAAGCACTGCATTGATGTCAATATGCATACAACTACTGTACATGCACAGAATCTACTCACTTTAGGGTCGTTTTCCGTCCTGAACGTCGGCCGCTTGGCGAAGACACAGGTGCGCTCGGTTCCTCTGGTCACAAACAAATCGCCGTCCCAGTGTCCGTCAAACCGTGCCACTGCCATACCGGCTCTGAATACAGTTCCACTGACAGCGTTCTTGCGATCTTTGCTTGGTTTTTCGTAGGTTACAGTGCCGCGCAAATTGTTGCTGCATCGGACATCGACAGTGCCTTGGTGCTCCAGATGTCTTTTGGCCGGGTTGAGAGCATTCTTCACTACACTGATCGGTTTGATCCACTGATAATTTTCGCTGAATCTCTCCAAAAATAATCGGCTGCAGAAGTCCGGGTCTGACGTGATTTCTACTTGCATTTGCATAAAATTGGGCCTCAGAATAAAGCGGGCCGTTTGCCAGAATATCCAATCCTTGCCTTCGGCGTGAGTTGCTAAATGTTGCAGCTGCCGGCCGGCTGGCGTAATCGCAATTCATACCTGATATGTCGGGGTGGTGACTGACCTGTTCGCTGTGGTATCGCCAGCCCAGGTCGTGCCGCCGGTCCCACTCGAAAGTCTCGTAGAGCAGAGGGTTGAAGGGCTTTCGAGCCCTGTGCACCGTGTTTCCGTAAATACTCACCGTGAAAGCCATTACATACAACATGCGACTGACCACGTCTGTGTCTACGGCCGCTTTGTCGAGTAACTCTGAAAATCTCAGTTCCTCTGCTCCGATTTGCAACAAACTGATCGGTTCGAACAGCTCGATCGGTAGCTGCACTGGTCGCTGTATCACTTGGCTAAGCTGGAAATTGCCCGGGTACGGTGACTGGGCCGGCAACGCCCGTCTGCGCTCTATCCGCACTTCTCTTGGCTTTCTCTGCACCGCAATAACTCTCTGATCTTCAGCTTTTCTTACTTCCACTTCTGGCGGCGTTACTTTCCTTATCGCCTCCACTGATTTCTCTTCCAAAATGGGCGTTGAACTCTCCGATTTAGAGGCAGAAGTTTCTTCGCGACTTTCTTCCGTGCCGTCGCTGTTCTCTGAGAAATCATCTGAAGCGTTGGTTAATTTATCTGTTGACTTATGGTCACTTTCGGGTGATAAGCGTGCCAGGTTGAGTGCGTCAAAAGCTTGGAGAACACTGCTATGGGCGCTTTCTATCTTGTCCAGAGCTGACACCAAAAATACATTAAAACCGCGTTCTTGCTCGGTGCTCGACCGGATGCTCGTCTTTAGTTGGCTGCGTAGGATCGACGCGTCTTTCATGGTGCTGTTCATGTCCTCGATCTTCCTCACACAGTCCGACCACTTGATTCTGACTGCAGCGGCCTCTGCTACCAACACGTCTTCCTTTGACTCTGTCACTGCCGCCGGTTGAGCTGAGCTTTTGTTGGTAGACTGTCTGCCTTCAGTGTCCGTGACTTCTGTACTGCTTCCACCAGTAGATGCTGCAAACACTGGTACACACGTCATCTGCACAGTCTATTTTATACTTGAGTGCCATTTTCGTGTCGTCGACTCCGATTTCATCGTTGAACGGTAGTTGTGATGCATTTTGAGCGCTGTTATCCAGTCTGAAAGTTCTTTCCTAGGTACCTTTATACTGATGTGCGTTGTTTCGGTGTCCAGAGAAAATGCAGATCTGCAAAATAACAGTTGCGTGCGTGCAATGGATGGAGTGCGGCTTGAGTTTCACCTTCGCATAGAGATAGAGATTGTGGCTTGACTGAGGTCGGTGGTAGAGTAGGTAGAGTAGGCACTTTGCGTTGCAGTTGTTAGTTTCTTTCGACGATTGTGCAAAGTTAAACAACCATTCTGGAGCACCGCCGTCTTCTTGGTTCTTCTCAGTTGGTGGTCGGTTAACCGTCGAGGTTTGTTCCATTTCTTCACCCAAACCACACCTTCTAATGCTTTCGGTGGCCCCTCCGCGCTGTAACCGAGCTCAAATTTGTCCGCTGCTCCACTGCACTTCATGGCCAATTACATATAAATGTAACAGTACACAAAGAAAGGTCTGTACAAAACAAAAATTACAGTCTGCGAGAAACGCACAGTACGTATTATAAATAAATATTACGTGTACAATGTACAGTAGTAAGTGTGTAAGTGTCAGTTCGCAACAACATACTTGACCAATCGGAACAACACGGTATCAAAAAATCGAATGTTTCTGCTACCTGTTAAGGCCCACTTTCACGAGCGAACATTTTCACGGCTTCAAAATGTTAAGAGCATTTTTAGAAGATGGGCGGCACAGAGACAGAGCCAAATCTGACCCAAATTTTTATTGGCTCATTTGAAAGCCCTATACAAGGAATGTTTAAAACCGAAGTATTTCCCGCATTTACCCACTACTGAGCTAGAAAAGTGGGGAAACGCCAGGAGCACGAATTTCGGACCTTTACGCAAATCGTAATTTCTCTGGAACCACTACGTAGGTCTAGGAGGCTGAAACTAGAAGCATTTGTAGAGGAAGTCCTGGGCCACCAAAACCTAACATTCGATAAGACATCGGTAATGCTGATCGGAGAAGCTGCGAATGGAGAGAACCAGTACACCGTAAACAACCAAATAATACAAAGCACGCAATCCACCCGGGACAATGCATAGCAGTCACTTCTATCTAATTTAAAGTCATCAGACTGTTGCCTCCAGATCTCTAAACGTGGTTTTGCGCGTCTGAGTGCCATGCTTTCAGCTGTTGAGACACGAAACCTAAATTTTCCTATTACACTTTTCAAAGCGCGTTTGTACGACCGGTACCCGAACGGTTCTTGGAACCCACATTTAAAAAAAAAAGAATATATTGACATTGACCAGATGGAACGGGTGCAAAAGCACTTCACACGTTGTATACCGGACATCCAGAATAGATCGTATCGCGAGAGACAAGCTATCAAAACCAAGGGAATCAATCAGCAGAATCTTAGATTAGATTCTTTCTATTCAAAATTATTAACGGTTTGTTTCATTTAGATTTCAGTGACTTTTTCGAGTTTTCACCGGTCCTTGGTACTAGGGGACTATGAAATTAAACATGCCAACGGTTAGGACAGACACTAGAAAGTTCAGTTTCGCAGTTAGAGTAATACAGCCTTGGAACGCCTTGAGTGAGAGGAGAGTACCGTCTCATCACGCACGTTGGCAGCCTTTAAAAATGATTTAAAAATCAGAAACTGTAAGACTATCCAACTTTTTAAGGGATTCAGCATCAGGCGCCGTCCAAATCGGCCCTGCTTAGCCCTGCCCCACAGTCGCAGTAGAAATACGTTGTAGTGTTGTACGTATGTTAGTATATTGTTATAAATGTTGTGCTTAGTTTAGTATGTTATGACCGTGATTTTGCCTGTACAGTATATTTTGATGTTATGTGCGTACATATTCTATGCGTGGGGTAAATAAATAAATAAATAAATAAATAAATTTTCTAAACCGCGCAGCACGGACGTACCTTACCCGTCCCATCCCTGCTTATAAAGTACCGTAATTCGAGCTTTAAAACGAAATTTGGGGAGTTTAAGTATTTTCGGGACTGGTACTGCCAAAAAATAACTTTTTCAACGCCCATGTAAAGCATGGTTGAACTAAGTTAGCACATTATTTACGCATACTCCGCTGGCGTGGTGTAATGCAGAACAGCCTGTTTGTCGAGGTTTGTTGATCCGAAACGTTTGTTCAGAATTTGTTGTAGCGGAAACGCCGACCGTGGTGGCAAACGAGGCAGCAGCTGTGTGGGCCGTAAAAATGTGGCCAGTTTACGATCAACGTTTCAGTGGTGTTGGCGAATCGATAGAAGACCAGCAGTGCCCGGCACGGTCCGGCGTCTAATTGCGTTACGCACTAAAAAGGTAGAAGCCGAGTCGGTTCAAAGTAATTAGATGGCATCTTGCAAAGGGAGTCTGCAGAAAAAGCAGCAAACGACTTTATTCCATGTCTCTAGGCAATGCTCCAATTGATATGCAATTTACAGCGGTGCAGCGCAATTTGTCAGAAAGAACATGCAGCAACTATAGCAGGAAGACAGAAATGCTGCAGGCAACGGCAGATAACGTGTATGCATCGTTACACTGACACTCTTTGCACAGGCGTCTCAAGTATTTAAAAGCAACAGCTGGCAGTGGAACACCGATCGTACAAATCATAAGTACGTTCAACGACTAATCTCGAGCTAACGCTCCAACGCCAAAAAACTGTGTACAAACAGTTTGGGTAGCAGTTAGGTCTGTTCGGCGGCGGCCTCTTCCTTCGTCTGCTTGTTCTCTACCACGGCAGAAGCAGGAGGGGCGGACTTTTTAAAAAATTCGGTCCAACAGCGACTGCAGAAAGTTCTTGCCGGCAGCTTGTGTGGCCATCTGGATGAGTGTGTCTGCGTTGAGACCAGCTATGTTGAATTTGCTCTGGGACTGCGTGCCCACCCCCACCAGACTGCCCAGCACTTGAGGAAAGCCCTTTCCCGACAGCAAGTCGTCCGGCTTGAACAGACTGTTGTCGCTCAGACCGACTTTGTCTTTGGCGAAGCTGAGAAACCCGTTGATATTGTCCAACTGCTTCTCTTTCTCGGCCGGTTTCTCGTGCACCGTCTCCACCGCGCCCGGAGACAGTTTGTTGGCCAGTTTGGCCAGCATGGCGCCGTCCTTGAGATAACCCATAAAGTCCTTGGCATTCGTCTCCTGCTTTTGAGCTCCCGGCACCGGCTCTTCGCTGCCCACTAATTTGGAACCCCAGTCGAGAGCATTGAACGCCACCTGCAATCAGCTGCATCTAGATGGATGGGTGGTTCTGTTTGGGAGCCTGACCCATTGTCTAGACAGACGGCAGCTGCTAACCGTCCAAAATCAGGTGCAGGCAAGAATCTTAGGTGGTACCTTTTTGGAGGCGCCCTTACTCAATGAGCTGATCCATCCAGTTGGGTCGTCCAACGGCGACGCAGCGGCAGCAGCAGCCATCTCGCTCACTCAGTCTGGCACTCACTGGAGGAAGGGCCGGCGGCAGTGCAGGCGCAAAAAAGTGCCAGTTGGCCTCCTAAAAAACGGCAACTCGTGGGCTGTGTAAGCATGGCACCTTGAAAGACATAAAACGCCGCCACCACCACGCCTCCAGACAATGAGCACACAGCCAGTGGAATGAATAATAATTGCGCAGTCCGTAATTAGACCCTATTGATCGGTATGCAACAGTGGTGGCTAATCCAGGCTTGATCGGCGGCAGTCGGCGCAGCTGGGCAATCATCTGCAGACGCCTCCCAGCTACGACTGCCTGCCTGCAGCTCTGCTAGCAGTCGCAACTGTTCCTGGCTGCCCGCCCAAACACCGACAGATCGTCTGCTAAACAACAACTGTCGCACGTACTATGTACAA